>JAURVB010009648.1:0-14755 GCA_033002965.1 Piper betle | reverse complement strand
GCCATTGCTTCGGAGCTGGGGAGAACCCACTTCGTTCCCGAAGGATCCGGACAACTCCACCTTTGAGTTCCTCAAACCCGGAGAAGTGTGGAGGTTTACGGGTACTGCAATGCAGCGCATGTCTAGACTTGTGGTTCAAAGGGTACTGAAGGCGACTGCCTGAGAGTGCTCGGCCTTTGTGCTCAAGGCCAGGAGTAATATGGAAGGTGCAGAGGGCGGTAAGGAATGAAATTTGATGCGAGAAGCGATAGAGAAATGGCCACGGTATGAGAATGAGAAAGAAAGGGGGACGCTGTCGACCCGAGGGCGACGGCCCGACGGCGACGGCTCCCGTATGTGCCCTGATGAGAGTTCTTGAGGAAGTATATGGTTTTGATTCAACAGGAGAGTTTGCTCTCCTGTGCCAGATTGATATTAGTTATTTTCCGGGCCGGTAACACTCGTTACTGACGGTTTTTCTATATATATGTAGGTGAGGAACGCGAGCAATGAAAGCTGTCGGGACTGCGGAGGAGCAGCACGGAATCGCGCACACATGTACCTGCCGTGTGTAACGTATGTATAATGATGGTGTGTTATTGTTATGTAAATGATAATTTTGATGTGTTTGCTTGAATGAATTACTTGTTATGAAACGAACTGATAAATATGAATGAGTAGGGAGCCTTGAGTTCAGACTCGGCTCGGGTAAAAACGAGTGAGATAATGATTTAATGTCATGTGTTATCGTATTTTCATAAAATAGTATAATATATATATATATATTTCTTTTGGTTCTCATTTGTTGTTTTGTCTTATTTTGCTTGTACATCATAGCATGCATGTAGGACTCCGTTAGAACCCAATCGTTCCCATTCATGCATTTCATATTTGCATCTCCATCTTGAGACGCCGAGAGTAGATCCTGGTCGGCTTAACCGAATCTAGTAGATTAGCGAACGGTTCGGTCGCCGGTGACATTTCCGGGTCGGTTCACGGGTGAGCCGAAACGGGTGTCACACCTCCCCCACCTGCCTTATGTTCCCACCCCCACCCGGTTCCCTTCCCCCAGCCGCCTGTTTCGGCCCACCCCCCATCGCGGCCCCGCCCCGCCCCTTCCCTATTTCCGCCATCCTCCCCACGCCGTTTCGCCCCCACCCCTGCCGCCGCCCCACCAGCCGACCGAGCTCCTCCCCCGTCGTCTGCTGCCCTGCGACCTCCACGCCAAGCATCACCTGCATCACCGTTGGCGGTGGCGCGACAAAACTGCGCCGGGGATAGGAAGGAGGCGATGGCAATTTCGTAATAAAAATTTGACTCAATCCCAACTTAGGCAAATATTACGAAATAAATTTTTAAAATAAAATATAATAAAATAAAAACTTGACTCGCTCCTGACTCAAGTCAATTTATTAAATAAAATTTTAAAATAAAATAACATAAAATAAAATTTTGACTCTGCTACCGCCGACGCCGCCGCTTGTCGACCACCTCCGTCGCCAAACACACCCTGCCCCCCCCCCCCCCCACACCCGCTGCCCCTCACTGCCCAGGCCCCTTGCCTTGCCTCCTGCCGCCCCCCACCCCCTCCCGCCACCCCGAGCCGTTTTCCTCTCCCCTGTCGCCCTGTTTCCCTCCCCCTCTCCGCCCGTTTCGCCACAACTGCGCGCCGACGTCATGTGCAGCACCGCCGACGGTGGCGTGAAAAAACAACGATGGCGGGCGGGAGGAGAGGGCGATGTTAATTTTGTAATAAAAATTTGACTAGCTCCCGCTCCCGAGTCAATATTACGAAATAAATATTAAAAATAATTTAAAAATAAAATATTGTAAAAATAAAACTTGACTCGCTCCTGCTCGAGTGAATATTACAAAATTGATTTTTAATTTTTTTTAAAAAATACAATATTATAAAATAAAAACTTGACACGCTCTGCATGTGATCGATCCTGACTCGAGTTAATATTATAAAATAAATTTTAAAAATATAAAATAATTTTGTAATAAAAGCTTGACTCGATCCCAGATATAGCCAAGTTTTTATTACAAAATTATTTTATATTTTTTAATTTATTTTATAATATTGACTCCATCGTGGGCGAGATTAAGTCAAGTTTTTATTACAAAATTATTTTATTTTTTAAATTTATTTCAGTAATATTAACTAGTGTAAGGACAGAATTAAATTTGTATTACAAAATTATTTTATTTATTTAAAATTAATTTTGTAATAAAAACTTGACTCGGTTCTCTTAATGACCGAATCAAATTTTTATTATAAAATTATTTTATTTTTTAAAATTTATTTCTTAAAATTGACTCGATTGAGGATCGAGTCAAATTTTTATTACGAAATTATTTTATTTTTTTATATTTATTTCTTAATATTAACTTAATTTATGACCGAGATTAAGTTTTATTAAGGAATTATTTATTTTTAAAATTTATTTCGTAATAAAAATATTAGTTCGTAACTGAATAAAATTTTAGTACGATATTACCCCCTGTTTCGGAATAGGCAGGGTGCTTGAGGGGGTGGGGTGGCAGGGATGGGTTTGGATGGGTGCTCCCGGCCGTTGGATCCAGATCCAACGGCCTGGATTCAATAAGTTGCCTATGTGCAGCCAAAGCACATAGTAACTTTATTGTATAGTATATATATATATTTACAAGACCAAAATCCGACACCCGGGTAAAGATTTCAGATGGCGCACCTACTCCTCCCTTTGTATGATAAAGAATACATGGTGAAGGTCTCCCATTCCGACTCTCTTTGGGAAGATTGAGAAACACGACAGGGTATACCTTTCCTCCATATGGACACACAAAACCTAAGCATTTTACTATTTTACTGAGTTTGGATGTGTACCGGATGCGTTTGGTTGTTTTCAGAAATCACCCTTTTTGACAACTAACTTCTTTAATATGAATGGTCTCGTGCTCCTCCATCATCCAAACAAAAACTTTAAAAACACAACCGAATTTCATTTACAGATATCAACAAAAATCTGGAAAACTGCATCCATTGAACCGTAATCCAACCTTCACCTCGAATTGTAGAGTCATGATTTGGTCGGAAGCTTTGCACCCAGAAAGAAGTCCGAAGTACGACGGAAGAGAAGGACAGACAGAGAGAGATGAAGGAATTGACAAATGACATAAATAAGAAACTCAGAAGAAAGAATGACAACTTCGTCTCCTCCATTGGCTTCTGCTCTTCTTCAACATTATTCTTGCTCTTGCCCAAAATTACCCAGATATGGTTATATTCCCTCCCTTCTACACTTCTCCACCCCCAGCACCTCCCTTCCCTCCATCACAGCTCGCTGCTCTTGGTCCGCACCTCGTCTGAGCCGGAATTCGTGGTGGTTGAGACCCCGTCGGTCCAGGAGGAGGAGCCGGCGCCAATATTATTGAAGTGATGAGGTGGATGTGGAGGAGGAGGTATACGAGTTCATGATGCAGTCGGACAACCCGGAGCTGTTCCCAACCAAAGAGGAGCTGCTGGCAGCCGGGAGGGAAGACCTGGTAGATGCGATATCAGGGCAGGGTGGCTGGCTGGTGCTTGGTTGGGACATCGACGACGACGAGGAGATAAACCCCAGTGGAGCACCGGCGGCAGAGGAAGCACCAACCTCCTCCGGCAGGTTCCTTCGATCCTCCTTTTCCTTCCTTTAAACAATTTTTCAATTCTGCGCACTTGTAATGTTCCATCTTATTACAACATTTTGTTTTAATTTCCAGTTGCTTTCATTTTCATCAGCCCGATAGTTGAACAGAGATGCACGTTTATTAACCCAAAAAATGACAATTGTGCTAATTAGTTATTAATAAGAGCTAGTCATTCTATCCTCTAATCAAATTACTGATTCTAAGCAGAATTTGTTGGGTAGCCAGTTTGGGTCTTCATTTAACTATCATTGTTATCTGTTAGCAGAGGGTTGGAAGTGGAGAGCTCGGGAGTAGAAGGTATATTGAGTAGACTTCAGAAACAACGGCGTCTTGCCTTTGGTGTGGGCATAATTGAAGAAGAGGAAAGCAGGAACAATCTTTCTACTAATACTAATGTTGTGGGTGATTGTGTGTGACATTATTTTTTTGTCAATTGATGCATTTGCTCTGTTTTTCTTTGGGTAAATGAAACCTCATATATTGGATTCTGATGCATATGCAACTTTATTTGCTCATAATAGCAGGAGAGCTCTCTAGAGGAACTTGACCAACTATCTGATACTTGGGAATTTCAAGAAACGAAGATTATGAAAATTCGAGATAAACTTCGGACAATACGGGTGAAGTTATCTGTACTTGAAGGCAAGATGGCTGTGGGGATGATGTCCGTCATCTGTTTAAAAACTTATTTTTAAATTCAGCTTATCTCTCAATATTTGTATAATATTTCTGATAAATGACTGATTTCTCAGTGAAGCGAAAATACCTGTAGAGGAGGAACGGAAGATGACGAATGAAGCAAAGAAAGAATTGGGTCGGCTTAGAACAGTGTACATGAGCTGGGTCTATCCTGCCACCCAAGTTCTCTTGGTTGGATCGTTTGATGGTTGGACCGGCCAGGTTTGTTTGTTGATCTCAAAATGTTTTCTGCTTCTTCGCTTCCCACCCTCCAATAGCTTCTGCAACGTCAGACACCCTTCTCGAGCTGCACTCAAAAGAGAAGCTTTTTCTTTATGTGATTTCAATATGAAACCAATTAGAAGCGATGCAACTCTTCGCTGTTGAGCAGCCCAGCTGGGATATACGAGACTACAAATAACGCTTTTATGGTTCATCTTTTTCTTGGCTTCGCAGAGAAATATGGAACGAACTAGTTCGGGCAGCTTCACTTTGTACCTAAAGCTATATCCAGGTCGTTACGAGGTACTAGCAGTCGCTGAGCTCCTCTCCTGTTTTTACAAGGGAAGAATGGTATAGTCATTCGTGTTCTGACTGGTTTTCCTTCAGATAAAGTTTATAGTGGATGGCGTGTGGAAGGTCGACCCTCTCCAACCAATTACCCACAGCAATGGTTTTGTGAATAATCTTCTCGTTGTCCCTTGACTCGTGAGCAACAAATAAGGTCATGCGCACATCCACCGAGCAAGATTTTTTGTTTTTGGTTCTCCTCATACAGTTGACAACTTTGTTGTAGCTAAAATGCCATCTTCAGAGAATTCAAACGTTAGTTCAAATGCGGTTCTACTTGGGTTTTTAATTTGCTTTTGTGACAAGTTGAAGCCAGGATTGATGAGCAGCAGTTGGGCAGGTTGATAGAGGTTGGGGCTCTCGAATGAAAAATGATATTAAGAGGTGAATGCTGCCTTACTTGAAGACGCGTTATAATGCTAGAATTGAAAAGATCAGTCTTTGAAATTATTTCATTATTTCGCATGTCATTTTTTGTGTAGTGTACTGAAATCATTCCAATTATTTGTCAAATGCTTTTGCTTATTTGGAGGTCAAAAAATCATTACAACTTGTACGAAATTGAAGGTTTTCCATGTTAGGAGTTAAAATTCGTAGTCTGCCTCGCACAGGTGAGATGGGGTTAGCCTCCGTTTTCATGAGCTGCCATGCTTCCGAAATCCTAAGAATGAAAGCGGATAGAGTGTTGCACCAGAAATGGAAACATCGAAAAACATAACAGAGTGAACATGAAACGAATTGAGAGCCGTTTTCCATTGTTATTATGACAACAATAATCGCTTGTAAAGAATGAAATATTGTCAATTCTGTGTGCAAAATCTCGGGGAGAGAGCGCGATTAGTACAAAACACATGAAATTCAATTCACCCTCCAAAAAACACAAATGACAAAACTGCATGAAGCATCTGCTTTTCCCAAAAATCAGTTCATTCAATCAAATTGGCTTTACATTCTAGGGGTATACCTACCTAACACTAATAAGGGAATTGAGCTAGCTTTATACCCGAATCAACGTTTTTGTCATCCCAGAAGAAAACAGCACGGAGTATGAGCCATCATCTCAGTAATGTATAAACATCAAGCAAGAGAAAAACAAACAAACAGAATGAGAGAAAAGAAAAACTTTGCACAGCCCTACTCACTCGATCGTCTGCTGCTGCAAGTCGCCTGCAAGTAACTCTACGGTACATATATGTCTGTCGGTGCGTATGTTTTGATTAATGGTAGTAGAGGTGAGAGGCGAGGGTATATATAATATAAGGGCGTCACTAAACGAAGGTGGTACCGGCTAGGCCATGGTGGAGGAGATTGTGGGCAATGTTGTCTCTGGCGTACAAGGAGGAGTTGGAGCGGAGGGCGCCACCCTCGGGCACCATCTCGTCGTCCACCAGCTGGTAGGCCAGCTCCGGGTCCATCTCGTCCCCCTCAGCTCACAAATGTTGTGGAGGACGCAGCAGGCCATGAGCACCACCGGCAGGTCCTGCAGCTTCACCTCCGTCCTCTTCTGCAGGCACGCCCACCGCCCCTTGAGCCGGGCGAAGGCCGACACCGCCGCACGCCGGACGTCGGAGATCTTCTCGTTGAAGGCGTGCTGGGTCCAGGTGAGGTGCTGCTGGGAGTAGGGGACGAGCAGCCAGTCCATGAGCGGGTACCCGGGACCGCCCACGATCCAGGAACCGCCCAGCTGCCCCGCCTCCCCGCGCTGGTACAGCATCGACTGCTCCAGTATCTTGTCGTCCGACATGGACCCCGGGTAGCCGATGCACACGTCGGTGAAGACGCCGGCGGGGTCGGCTACCGCCTGGAGGGTGATGGAGTAGGACGTCTTCTGGTTCCGCTCCGTGTGGCGGCGGTTGAAGTAGGCCGCCACGCTCACCTTGGGGGCGATGATGGGGACGTGGGTGGTGTACATAGAGCCCACCACGTTGGGGATCCCCGACGCCGCCTCGAACTCGCCCCGGATCGCCGCCGACCGCCCGGCATCCGGCCACTGCAAGAACTTGGGCATCAGCCGGCCCTTGATGGCGGCACACACCTCCAGCACCAGCTTGTGACAGGTGGAGATGCCCAGGCCAAAGCGCTTAGACACCAGCCGGAGGGGCTCCCCGTGGCCAGCCGCCAGATGCACACCGCCACCCGCTGCCGGACGGGGATGGCGGCGCGGAGCATCGTGTCCTCCTTGGCCACGGCGCCGGCCAGCTCGTCGCATATCATGTCGAACGTCGCCCTCCCCATCCGGAAAGCTTTCCGGAACTCCGACTCCGGGAACTCGGGGCTGCAACACGACTCCCACCATGCCCTCGATCGGTCCTTCACCCACAACCGACGCTGCATCTTCTGATTTTGTTGCTTGCCCCCGCCGCCTCCTTCTCGCTGCTGCTCGACAGTCATCATCTCCTGCGCTTCTTCTTGACCGTCCGATTCCCGCCCGTTCTGATGATCCTCCTCCGCCGCGGCGGCAGCGGCGGCGGCTGCTGCAGAGACGGCGAGGCGGGCTCGCTTGGCCCGGACGCGGTTGGTCTCGGTCAGCGTCTGGGAGAAGTTGTCGTGCAACTGGGAGAGATAGTTGGCGGTGGCGCATGATTTGGCGAGGTGGCTGGGCAGCGGATTGGAGATGGGGAGGTCGGCCTGCTCGGATTGGGCGGTGGCGGAGTCGATCATGAGGGAGGACACGAGGGTGGCAATGGTGGACTTGAGGGACGGAGACGGAGCGGCGTCGGCGGCGGCTTCGTCGTCGGCCTTTGGCTTCTTCCTGAGAGGCATGGGCGGAGATAAGGGTGGGAGTGGCGGAGCGAAGTCGGCGAGTGCAGAGAAGAAGGCGGAGAAGTCGTCTTGGGAGGTGGCGGTGGTGGTGGCGGTGAGATGGGGGAGATACCCACCCTGTTCCGCATTTATTTATTTATTTGTTCTCCTTTTTTTTTTTTCAATTTCTTTCTTTCTTTCCTCACTCACGACGACAAATCAGAAATCAACTCCTCTTTGGCTATTTCTAGACAATCAAAGTCGCTCTCAATTTTGAAAACCAAAAAAAACAGATGACTTGATGGACGATGAAACAAGAAGCAATAGGCGCAAATTCAACGGGGAAAGGCGACTTGTAATTATCTATATGTATAGAGTGTGAAAGGGAGATAGATGTATCGGCGAATGTGTATATATATATTATTATTATTATTATGTAAGAAATAATAATAGCATGGACGACGATAAATAGAAATAGCGTGTTGAATAATATGAATCAGGTGTGCGTGGTATGTCAATGTATGTAGGTTTGACCACTGGAGCGAGTTGTCAATAGAAACAAAATGGGGAGGGTGTATCGTATGACTCGAGCGGTGAAGGACGCAGTTTCAAATAAAAAGAGCGGCGGAATGGTCAATGCTTCTTTGTAAAACAAAGTGTTTGGGAATGTAGAGTTGACAGAGAGGCAAGGGTGAAGAGACGATGGATGGCGACGAGGGGGAGGTGGGTGACTGAGTCAGGAGTAGTGGTGGGTTGTTGTTGGGGAGGAGGAAATCGGAATTGAGGGAGTGGTGGGTTGAAAAGAGGGGAGAGGGGAGGGGCGGGTTTATATATGGGAGAGTAGTGGGGACACGTGTGAACGCGTTGTCCGGTCGCGCGTAACTCGGCCTTCTCGGAAGTCGGCTCTACGCGGTTACTCGGACCAAATAGAAATAAGATGTGCGGGTTAGGGAAGCATCTGGTACCTGCCATGGTCGGTGACCCGAACCACCCCGGGTCTTTGGTACTTTTCAATCCGGTTAATTGTGGTCAAATAAGGACAATCCTGCGTGCTGTGTGGGTCCCGTCATTGTGAGTACGTGGCGTGATTCTCGTTACCCGATTTTACTCGTTTTGTAATTAATACATGTACGTATAAACATATATATACATGCCTACGTACATTAAATATTTCCCCTTGTTAATCCTGTTTGATAATGAATTATTATGATAACGAGGTGCAATGCAACAAATTATTATGAAATATTTATGAGCTCAACTCCAAGTTTTTCTTGGCAGCGAGACTTGTATGCATTCTTTGTTTTTCTTTCCGCATCTCTTTTTGATCGTGTTCTCTCTTCAACCACGAGTCCTGAAGCTGTAGAAAACTTTGTGGCATAATCTTTTTTCTACTTTCTGTTTGCTTCGATCATCCATTTATTGAGATAATAAGTCATAAACCGTTAATTTTGTATTTTAATGTTATATATACAGTTACTCATGGATTAAAAGGTAAGACATTTCATTAATTATCCTTTTGAAATGATTAAAAGGTTCATTCACCTCACCATATAAAAAAATTATATGAAATAAAAATATAATGAGATGAATCGATATAAAAATTTTAAAATTTTTTCTTACAAGTTTGGATAATAGGATAATAAAATGAAAATGATCTATTTCTTTTTTTCTCATAATTTTTTTATTTATCATAAAAAATACTTTATTTTGTAAAAATTTTACATAGATTTAATTTAATTAAAATTAAAATTTCTTACAATTAAATTTTAAGATATCCAAATACAATAAAACTTGTGTCTTTTAAATTTAATATTTCTTTCGTAACAATTAAATTTAGGATAAACCCTGAAATAACCGCTTCCAGCATTCTGTGTCAAAAAAAATCACACATATTAAAATTGAGTTAAACAGCTAGTGATGAAATGGAAAGTACTGATATCCACCGGTCAGCCAAGAAGATATATATTGGTACAGTGGGGGGATCAGGAACCAATGTATAAAATGAAATTAAGCTGTTGTTAAATCATGGGCGGAGAGATTTAAATGCAACGAAGCTCCTGACAAATTAGAGGGCTTTACAAGTCAGAGAATGATCACCAAATTCTTCGGCTCCCTTATCTTTCTTTCATTCCCTTTCTACAAGCATTGGGTCCTACGGACCTCCATTGGACTTACATCTAAAAATCAACCAAGTCACCTGAAATATTTTCAGTCTATTGAAACTATCGCCTCTTATAATCAGTGCTCCGCAGTAGCCATGTCAAGATTCTCCAAAGTTTTTTATTTTTTTAATCCAAAGCTCTTTTGGAAAGCAACCGAGCAGCATTTTCCAAAGTTGGGGATATGAAGAATTTGACTATATTTTCCAAGGCTACATTGTGGCAACATGCTATTCTCAAAGTAAAAAAACTCTTGAGATTTTTAGCTCAACAGATCTTAACGAGTAACTATGGCATTCTTCTCAACCCATTTTTTTATTTTTTGTTATTTATTCTTTATTTTAATTCAAAATTCCTGAAAAAATTGAGCTTGCACATGGGTTGTAAAACTCACGATTTGAGAGTGAAGGTTAAGTGATTTAATGAGGTAGATGAGTCGGAGCATGATGATGGATCATGACATAAGTTAGAAAAACATAATAAAATTGGTATAAATAGGATGAGTTAGGATTACTTACATTTATGATTATTTGATTGTTAATTATGATGTATGATTATTATGTTGTGTGTTGATCATATGACGAGTTTGATGCATCATTTAGTTAACAGGCGTTAGTATTTAGTTTTAATGTGTAGGTACGGAGTAGGAGCTCGCTGCTTGGCGCGATGGAACGCTTGGAGCTTTTACCAGGTGCGTTTAGGACTCGTCTCTGTTTTATGCTCTTTTCTATTATATGTTTATTTTATTATTTACAGGACGGGTTAAGTGGCGTTTTATTGGATCCCACTTAACTCGGGTCATTTAACCGAACAGTTTTCCGGATTAATAACTCCTCGAGGATGAGATCCCTCGATAATGATTTTGAAAACAAGATCCACAACAAGTTGCCTTCGGGCCTAGTATATAAATCCCTACCTAGGCCTATATATATTATATTATATATATATATATATATATAGTTTTCGCACTTTCAGTGAGACGAGAGATGGAGAAATCGACTGCACGTACCATGAGCGGATGCCGTGACACTCAAAGCGGGCTCTGGATTAGTGCCAGTGGACTGTTCCATTCCCGAGGGATCCTAACAATTCCGTGTTTGAGTTCCTCACACCCAGAGAATGTGGAGGTTTACGGGTACTGTTTAGTACAGTGCATGTCTGGACTTATGGTTCGAAGGGTACTAAAGGCGACTGCCTGAGAGTACTCGGCCTTCGTGCTCAAGGCCAGGAGAAATATGGAGGTAAGGAGAGGGCTTAGGATTTAAGACCAGAAAATGAAGTAAGAAAATGCCGAGAGCGGCATCAGCAGTAGCAGATCAGTAAGTTTGGGATGCTACCGGGTCTGCAGCCCAGTGGCTCCTCAGTAGTGCCCTTTAGAGTGTTCACGTGGAGTACATGATGTTTTCTTTCATATGAGAGTTTGCTCTCATAGCCAGCTTGTTATAGTTCTTTTATTTTTCGGACCAGTAACACTTGTTACTGACGTGTTTTTATACTATATGTAGGTAATAATCACGAGTTGGAGAAGCCGGCTTGGACAGAGGAGCATTGTTGTCGCTTGTACACATGTCAGTCGATTGAGTGGTTATATTTTGTTTATGATGCTATTATACTGCAGATGTTGTGAAATGCTAAGACATGGTATGATATGATTGAATGTCATGAGATGATGATAAGATATGATGATGTGACATGATTGAATGCTAAGACACGATGACAGATTGTGTGAATGAAGTTGAGTGATGTATAGATACATGTTTGCATATATGTTTATATATAGTATTTTGACATGGTGACCCTAATTGCACTTTTAGGGGAAATTCTGTCCATTTTATTTTAAAATTTTCATTGATTTTGATCGTAATTGTGATGGTGTGTAATTTAGTTTTCATGTCATCCATGTAGTATCATGTTAGGATTTTGTGCATTTATCCATGCATGACGAGTAATATCTTCATCTTAAGACACCGAGATTAGATCCGCGCGAGTTGGGATCAGGTTAGCCGACCTAACCGGGGCCTATAACATGCCGGTTTGGTTCACGAGCTTGGACCGGATTTGGGGTGTTACAGAATTGGTATCAAAGCCACTCTTGGTTGATTAAGATGAAAGATAAATTTATAGGTGATGTGTGTGCAAAGACTGCTCCAAGTCCAGCTGGCAGGTATGTTTCTGTTCATTTTCTTTACATGCAGATTTTTCTTCATAAGTTGTTTGGATAACAGTGTATTCAGGACCTTATCAGAAGTATGTGGAATTGGCCTTAGTTAAGTTGATAGGTCATTTTTTATGAATTTTTCTTGTGATATCAGACTGTTTGTCAGTCAGAAGTGAGCAGGGAATATTATAGTGCTAGCAGAGGTATAATGGGTATAAGATCTCATCTTATACTAGATTCGGACGTTAGCAGATGTGAGCAGGAATCTGACAAGATTGTCATGATGGGCTTAGAGACCCACTAGTTCTGTCCATCGCATAAGTGAATTAGATGATTGACCAGGTGTTCGTGTCTTGCATGTCACCACATTAGTCCTGTTTCCATGGGACATGGTGTACATGATAGGAATGAGTTAAAAAGAAAAGGGGTAATAATAAGGAGCTTGAAGTATAGAGATATTAGCAAGTTAGTTGGCACATGAGATGGGCCACTTCCAGGAGATAGTGATGAATGAGGATGAGTAGCGTGGTGGATCGACAGTTTGATTAGCACTTCACCACCTCCCCCTCGTCCACTAGTTTATGACCTACGGGCAACAGTTTTGGCTTCACTTTGCCAGACATAGGTCTCGATATGATAAGAAAAAGATTAGGACCACTATTGCTTACGAGATCAGATAATTAATAGGATTCCACCAGAGATAAGGTACCAGACTAGTGATTGCCGTTTGAGGGCCAGTCAACACTGATGAAAGCAGCCACCCAGATTGCAGGAGATTAGAGTGGGTTCGGCATAGGTTTACCATCATATGTAGTTAGCACCATGATCCAAACCCTTCCGGATCAGACACGCATGATTGGACAACCTAAGCAGAGTTGTTAGCAACCACGTCTAGGGAGACATATAAATGGAGGAAGACATGTCAGAGAAAATAGTGGATTTACGATGCATACAACCAGGATCAGATTTTTAGCGCTTAGGTAGCACTGTTGCCGATAGAGTTGCACAACCACCGACCGAGCGCACAACCGCCGTCCGAGATGCACTACCACCGACCGAGTTGCACAATCACTGATCGAGTGCACAACCGCCGACCGAGTGCACAACCGCCGATCGAGTGCACAACCACCGACCGAGTTGCACAACCGCCGACCGAGTCACACAACCATTGCTGAGGTGCACAACCACCGTCCGAGATGCACTACCACCGACCGAAGACGCACTACTGCCGTCCGTGTAGTTGCTCATCTGCCGATCGAGTAGATTAGTTAGAGCTTACTAGATAGTTGTAGGACTAGAACTGGAGGAACAAGATATAGCTACAATGAGAAATTAGCAGAACAGAGAAGAGTTAGGAAAACTGAGGTTATTTGGATGAGATAGCATAGGATCCGACTTCACAGCTCTCTTGCAATTATTGTCTTGACCTGACACCCTTGGGTCAGATGTATATTGCAAGATAACCCCATCAAGCACTGTTAGTGACAGTCTCATAGGGATGCGCATGGATAGAATCAGGGAACATGACAGTATGATTTCCAGATGGGACGGTCACAATGATCAGATTGTGCAGATTGCATGATAATACATCCATGGGCCACAATCAGCATAGATCATATGGTTAGTAGACGGTCACACACGCTGTTGAACCCATTTAGTGATGGGCCAACCAGTGATAGGAATTCGACTTGTATTAGAGGATTGGGCATAGATAAAAGGTTAGTGAGGAAGTGTCCTTTAGAAGGATAGTGATTCCCTTGTGTTTCGCCAGCACAATTAGGTTCTCACCTTGAGACATAGGATTGAGCCTTGCCCTGAGTATAGAGGTACCGTTATGGTATTGATTAGGGTTTATAGTGCAGGTAGATGTTTGCAGATCGACCTTTTGATGAGGACTTCATCCCAGCATGAGAGTGATGTAGACAGAGACTTCAGACAGCGTGATGTCAGTATATGCTCATCTTGATTGATAGCCTTATGTGAGAGTCTACCACAGCGGTAGTAGTCATGTGGGTCAATATTAGTACTACAAATCGGAACGGGACGGCAGGTTACACATCATGAAGAGCGGATGAGACACATGTCGAACCTCATTATGAGTCCCCGTAGACTTGAGGGGAGACGGTGGTTCTTTGGGTTGTTTGAACCCCACCCGTTTAGAAGTGCATGACTAGTACAGTATCGAGAAACATGCGCCTACAGTTAGCTGATTGAACTAGAGCCATTTAGGAGCCGTTTCTGAGATTCGTCATTGATTGACTGTTCCACAGCCTGATCACCTGTGGCATAGTGAATTATGGTGATCTTAGAGACAAGTCCATAGACCTACCAATATTTTGGCTACCCAGTACGCTACATAGGGATTTCATCTCCCCTACCACTTGCATGACACCTGGACCTCACCATAGAAGAGTGGCATACCCATGTAGCGGGTTATTCTTAGCCTAGTAGATTCCCCATTTACCTGACGTCAGATACCACCTGTGAGGATGAGACGCCACCTATGGAGAGTTCTTGATTAGTGTGACTAGTTTCCACGAGATTCAGTTCCCTTTTCTATAACCTAGAGATGCCAGATAGAGGAGAGTTTTCACTTGAGATTTCCACTCACGCCTTTGTATGTGTTAGTTGAAGATTGAGATAAGTATACATTCACCAGAGCACATGCGACAGACTAGATGCAGACACTACAACCTCATGCAGACATGTTGTGTATGTACAGGTGTTCTTGCCTCCTTTCAACAGTAGTTAGTGGTTGTATAGATAGCCACCCGAGCCATAGTATATAGTATAGTCA
>JAURVB010009647.1:0-25821 GCA_033002965.1 Piper betle | reverse complement strand
ATTTTTTATTATAAGTTCGAGATTAGTTTGAAGGGTTCGAAATGAGTCCAATGTTAGAAAGCTCTCTATTATTCATATATATATATATATTTTGGTATTCCTTGAGATAAAATTAATTATGAACATTTAAATAGTTCATTTTAATTTAATTATATGCTAAATAATTTGTTCGAGAACACAATTGTTATATTATTGTATGAAACTGTCATTATGATACGAATATATTTCTTTTTTATATTTTTTTATGTATGGCTTGTATCTAATGTAAATTATCAAACTTCCGGTCGAGTCGAGCTAGTCAAAGGTATATGTACTCATGCTCACTTGATTTAAATCGAACTTCAACTAGAACAAAATCGTGCTTGAACATTAAATAAATTTGAGTTCAATGGAGTTATTATCAAATAAAGTGTGTGGAGAGCAAGCTATGTTAGAAAAACCTTCATCACAATTTTAACACGTAATTTGTATAAGTGTTATAAATAAAGAAGTATTAGGCCAATATGATATTTGTATGCTAACAAAATAAAAATATGAGTAAATAGATCGTAAGGATGGTCGAATGATTCAAAAAATACAAAATCTTTATCCCTTTGTTCTTAGCCAAGAGTGCCCTTTCTCCTTATACGGTTTTGAGTTTGATATTTTTGTGGTGTTCAAAGTGCGAGCTAGGAATGAATTAGGATATATGACATTAAAAAATATTGATTTTTAGTTAATTTACTAGATTTTAAATCAAAATGTACATTGCTTTAAGAAATATATGTTTTTAAGAAAAAAATTAAGATGAAATACTCCTCAAACCTCATAAAACTTATATGAACTATTCTTCTAATTTTATTTGTTTTAGTGAGTCTCATATTGAGTCTAAGTTTTGATGATTATAATCATTGAACTCTCTAAGTCATTGTTTTGAACATGAAAGCTCATGTCACAAGATCATTAAATATCTTTGGATATGTCATAGTTAAAGTTAGAATTACCCATGCAAACTCTTAAATTCTAAAATATATATCTGTCAACGTAAATGGATTTTAGTTACGGAACTTTGTAAAACGATATAAGACATTAATAGCTTTCTAATGCTTCAAAAATCTATCAAATCAAAGTTCTCTAACAAACTAAATATACTTCAGTGAGAGATTGGCAGACGGATTGGCTAGTGATAGACATATCTATTGATTGTCTATCACTTTCTTAACAAAAAATACGGTGATATCTCAAATTGCAAAAATTATATTTTTCAATTTACCTGGAGTTTTGAGTTAAAATTTAAAGAGATGATAAAAGATATTATGAAGTTTATTTAGAGAAAATAATCACATAATTTGAAGTTCTACGAGCTAAGATATTAACTGCTAAAGTCAAGCCAAAAATTTGTATTTTGCCAATGATCAAAAGATGATTGGCACCCAAACGACATCCAAATTTGTCTAAAACTAGTTGTAATTGTTGTGACAATTTCAAAAGTACAGTGACTTCTCCTTCTTAAAAGGTTCGTAACTATAAATGGAGTGTTTTTGAACAATTCATGGGAGATTTTAAGCATGAAGTATTAAGTTGGAATATCATATCGCTTGTAAACATCTCTGTGTTTTTATTTTCATATATTTAAGAATGTTGTATAGGTCATAAACACTTAGTATCTTATGAGTGTGTGAGGAGCATCTAGACCAATTGAGGTTGGAAAGGTAGATATGCTTGCTTGCCCACAGAGAGTTGGAGGTAGTTGGCTCCTTAGTTCAATGCTTTAGGCTTAATTAGGAGTTGGCTTCTTGGCTTAGTCATGGTAAGAGAAGCCCGATGTAAGCTCTAGGGAGTGAGGTAAGGAGTTTATTGTCTCGAGTAGTGGAAAATAAGCTGGCTGTGCCTTCAAGGTACAAAGGTTGTTTACTCTTTGGCTTAAGTTATTGAGCTTAAAGAGAAGTTGGCATTGTAAGAAGAGTTGGATGCTTTTATGATTGTAAACATTTAGGGTGTTAGATGCATGTGCAAGCTTGTTTGTGATAAGTTACACCTCTTCTTTATCCTAACAGATTGTAAATATATTATATAGATTTTCCTCCTAACTAATTTCTGTAGACCTCATCCTCGTCTTTATCCTAAAGAATGTAACTATAATATACAGATCTTCCTCCTATAATTCTTGTAACTAATTTCTTAATATGTACTCTATTTATATGTCAATAGAAAAAGCTCTCGGTAATGAGAGTTTATTTATTTCATGGTATCAGAGCTTTCATCTCTCAATCCAATGGCCTCTCCTACCGACTCCACTTCAAGTGACTCTGTCTTAATTCCCTCTACTCCTATCAACTTTCCTGTGGTAAAATATATTTCCCATGACATCTCTCTTAAACTTACCAGAGAAAATTTTATTCTTTCGAAAGCCCAAGTCTTCCCTGTCCTGCGCACTTATCGTCTTGTGGGATTGCTTGATGGTGCCTTCCCGAAGCCCACACATCTTGTTGAAGATGTCGATAAATAGGTACACCTTGATCAAATGGTCCTTGGTTGGTCGTTGGAGTCACTCTCTCCACAAGTTCTTTCTCAAGTGGTTGACAAACCCACTTCTCAAGCTGCTTGGACTGTTCTTGAGACCTATTATGGCCTACTGTCTAGAGCCTATATATAGAAGTTGAAGTCTGAACTTCAGAGCCTTCGAAAGGGTACTTCCTTCATTCCCTATTTTATTGATCATGTCAAGTCCATTGCTTTAGCATTGGCTAGTGCTGGGAAACTTGTTGATGATAACAATCTTTTGCTCTGTGTATTACGAGGATAGACATCAGAGTTTGATCCCATCGTTGCTACAATCAATTCCAAGGTCGAGTCTCCTACCTTTGATGAGGCCTACAGTCTCCTTCTTGATTATGAATTGCGCCTCTCGTCCTCATCTCCCACAACACCTATGGCGGCCTTCTCGTGACCGTAATTGTGGTTGGATATATGCTAGCCGTGGACGTGGGCGTTCCTCCCAAAGGCCCCCTTCTTCTGTCCATGTCATCTGCTATCGGTGTGGTCATCCTTATCATAAGGCGAACACTTGCTGAACTCCTAATGATGTGGTAAATTCTGCTAAAGCTCTTAATGCTATGAGTATATCTAATCCCTCTGATCCAAATTGGTATCTTGACACCGATGCAAAACACACTATGACATCCTTGGATGATGATATCTCCAGTAAGACCCCTTACACTAGAACAGATCATATTATGGTTGGCAATGGTGCTGATCTCCCCATATCTTATAATGGTTATATTTCTTTACCCTTATCTGGTATATCTCATTTATCAGGCAAAGCTTTACATGTTCCACAATTAAGCAAGCGTCTTTGATTAGCTGCTCAGATTAGATTTCTATTTTGTATTTAGTTCTGGTTATGCCATCTAGGAAAGAAAGACAAGGAAGTTGCTCCACCAAGGAAAAATTGATGGTGATCTTTATCCACTGCCAGCATTGTTCAATAAAGTTAGTTTTGCAGCAAATAAAGTGTTAGATGATGTTTGGCACTCGCGTCTTAGCCATCCTTCTCTAAAGGTTCTCCACCAACTACGGCCAATCTTGGGCTCTTCACCATTACCAACCTCACCTTGTTCTAGTTGTCAATTAGGCAAGAGTCATCGCCTACCTTCTCTTCAAAGGAGTCTTGATCGACTATTTTTTTAAATATTGTGCATTGTGATGTTTGGGGACTAGCTCCTACATCATCTTTAGATGGTTTTCAGTTTTACTTGATCTTAGTTGATGACTTTAGCAGATTTTGCCAGTATTATCCATTGTGTCAAAAATCTGATGTTATTAATATCTTTCCTGTGTTTATTAATATGGTGGAAAATTTGTATCGCTCCAAAATTAAATACATCTAAAGTGATGCCAGTGGTGAATTTGTTGGTCATACCTTAAAAGATCTTTTTGCTAAGAATGGTGTTATTCATCGTTTATCTTGCCCTGGAACGCCCGAGCAAAATAGCCTTGCCAAAAAGAAACATCATCATAATGTTAAAACTGGCTTAAAATTTTGTCGCATGCTTCTTTGGATCAAAAATTTTGGAACTATACCTTCTCTTCGGCTATGTATCTGATCAACCACCTACCCACTCCTCTACTACACAATACATCCCCATATGAGGTATTTTTTGGCTCTACTCTAAATTATTATTTCTTGCGTACGTTCGGGTCCATATATTACCCTTGTCTTGCTCCTTTTGGTCGGTTGAAACTTCAATACAAGAGTCATCAGTGCATTTTCATCGGGTATAGTCCTTCACATAAAGGGTACAAATATTATGATCCTTTTACTGGAAAAATTTTGATCTCATGCCATGTGGTTTTTCATGAATCTGTATTCCTTGCCTTACCAAACTCAAGTCCCCCCTCATCTCCACCTATGTTTATCAAACAACCCTTCCCAAAGTTGCCGGATATATCCTCCCCCTCCTCTATTTCTTCCTCTACCCTACCCAACACCTCAATACCTTTCCCTCCATTGCCATCAATTGTCTCCTCCCAATTAGATGTTCCGGCCCCTCACTCTTCTCCCTCTCCATCTATCATTTCCTCACAACCTGCTACTTCTTCACTATTATAAGATGCTCCCCACCCTTGTCCTTATATGTCCGGTACTTCATCTTCTAATATTAAGATCCATCCTATGATAATCCATAGCTAAGATGGGACTCGCAAGCCCAAAGTACTTTTCTCTATCCGCTACCCTATTCTCTCTTATCTTCTAACAACCTCTTCCTCTCTTCCCCTTAAAGCCACAGTTTCAATCTTCTCTATTCCCACCAATGCGACCACCTCCTCTTCCTATTGATCCATGTCCACGTCGTCTCCCCATAGTAGATAAAGAAGAGGGGTGAGAAAGTGGCTAATAAGGCCACACCTCCTCTGCTGTCCTCTACCTGATTAGCCTCCATAGAGATTCGCGATAGTCTTGAGAAAGTTGCATTAAAGGTGGGCAAATCAGCTCCAGTTAAGAGCTGATTCTTGGCAGTCATATTGAGGACCAAGTGTGCATAGGAAGGAGACGACTTTGAGTTCCTCTCTGTCTTTTCCAGGTTGCAATGTCTCTAGGAAATGGCTGGTAAAGGTTGAGTTCTTCTCACTTAACCTTCACAAAGCTGTAGTGGTCATGAAGTGGGCGAGTGTCCTACTTGGTGAGAAATATATCTTCACATAACTCGTCAATCCTCTAGATGAAAGAATTCCAAACAGCATATGATGTTGAAAGCAGTATAACATCATAGCTAATGTGGGGCTTCATGCTATTCCAGAGCCATGATCTTCCTTGGGCATTTTCCTTTGTCGAAGTAGATCCTGCTGTTTCTGGTATGTCTTCTTCAATGTACCTAAGCTTTCTCCTTTGATGTGAGATTGGTCTGAATTGTAGTAGACCATGATAGATAATTTTTGGAGCCCGAGGGCTTTGATGAAGTAATGGATGGACTATTCAATAGTTTAGCAATGGAGATAGTAGTATCTGAAGAGATACTAACAGGTTTGTCCTTACCTACCATGGACAAGACTGTTGTAAGTTGAAAATAGTTGCAAGGTTTAGGTGAATGGGAAAGGTGGGAGTTCTAAATTACTCAACTACAAGCAAGAGTAAACACACAAGCACAAGTAGCCAAGGAAAGCATCAACAAGGACCAGGATCTATTGCTCTGATACCATGTTGAAAATAAGGAAAAACATGTGACCTTCCCGTTACTATTGTCTTCTAATTTATATCAATAGGTAGTTACAATGGCTTACAAGTGTATAGAGGATTCTAGAGACTATTTTAGTGGATTGTACTTGTATATTCTATAGGATGCAGAAGCTTGCTAAACGAATTGGGTGTTGTCTTGTCAGTGAGCTTCTTTAAAGAGGCAAATAACGCCCACTACAATTCAATTGCAATCATAGATGCTGATGGAATTGGCCTTGGACTGTATAGAGTCTCACATTCTTGATGGACCAGGCAAGTACATATGATTCTTTGTAAAAGATGAGTATTGGGTGGCTCTCAATGGCCTTACTTTTGGTGGCTTTTAGTGGCCTTTTAATATTTCCCAACTATTGTGTTACTTTCACAAGATATCAAGAAAAGTTCTACTTCAATCCTGGTGATACTGGTTTTAAGGTAGAAGATACATTATTGCATTGGGAACTCTCATGATTCTTTCATTTTCTTGAACAGTCATGGATTTGACACCCTTTCATTTTCATGTAATCAGGTGTTTGAGACAAAGATTGGCAAGATTGGAGTAGGTGAGAAATATTGGGGTCCCTTATCATACAATGAATGTGAAAAGATGATACAATTACATGGGGAATCGTAAAGACATGGAGTTATTCCAAGAGGTACGAGGAATTCGAGAAGAATTGTTGAAGACGATGAGTATTTAGTATTTGGCTCTTGGTATCTACGAGGTTGGTTTTCTTTTCCTATATATATGTAGTTGTATTGTGAGTGAAATAGAACTGAAAAGAGTACAACTGAAGAGTGTATTCATAATTAGAGTGTGTTCTAGTTAGTGGTTGTGCGTATTCTAATTGGAGTGTGTTCCAGTTAGAGATTGTGAGTGTTTCCAATTGAGAGTGTGAGGTATCCCAATTGGAGTAATTTTATGTATTGGCTTTGCCCAAAGTGCATGTGCCTATTATTTAATTATAGTGGATGGTTTGTGGTTTCCCTTATATTTTGAGGTTCCACATTAAATTATTGTGTATTTATTGACTCTTGTTCATTACTTGTCAAAGCATATCAAGGAGTTTAGGGATTTTGTGTGTTACAATCCCAACAAGTGGTATCAGAGCTTAGGTTCGTCCGCCTGTGGAGGTTCGTGGAGAAGATTAAACTTCTTGTTTGCTTTTGACAAGATGGTCGAGAAGAGTACAACCAAATTTCTACTTCCTAAATTTGATGGAAGTAATTTTCCTATGTGGAAGGTGAAGATTCATGCCATATTGGTGAAAGATGGTTGTGTTGTTGCTCTTAAAGGCGAGGATCAGAAACCAGAAGGTATGACAGATGCACAATTTATTGAAAAAGATGAGATTGCTAAGGCTGATATTTTATTGGCCTTGGATGATAAGGTGTTATTCAATGTACATACTACTGATACAACGGCAAAGGCTTTGTGGGATAATCTTCACAGAATATATGAAGACAAGTCCTTAGTAAGTAAGATTTTTCTAAGGAGGCAATTATATAATTTGAAGATGAAGGATGAAACTTCTATTCATGAACACTTAAATGTGTTTAACAGCTTGATGAATGACCTGTTGGGAACAGGTGTAAAGGTTGATGAGGAAGAACAAGCCACCTTACTTCTCTGTTCAATGCCAGACTCATGGGATAATTTAATTATGAGTTTGAGCCATGTTTCTGAACTTACCTTAAACTCTGTTACAGCATCACTCTTGTCAGAGGAGCTAAGAAGAAAGTCAGCAATATCAACTTCATCCTCAGGGGGCAAGCCTTGGTTTCTGAGGAGAGCAAGAGTGGGTTCAAGTGGACAAATAATGGAAGAAAGGTGATAAGGTGTTTCTATTGTAACAAGGTTGGTCACATAAAAAGGTATTGTAAAAAATTAACAAGGGATATGCAACATGACAAGGAAAAGGACCAAGAACAACAAAATGATGAAGTCAATTCTATTAATTATGGAAATGACTTAGTACTTTTCACTTCTTGTAATGATGAGTGCTTTGGTAAGACGGATAATTCAAGTTGGATTGTAGATTCTGGAGCTTTCTTTCATGCAACATCATGTAGAGAGCTCTTCACTACCTATAAATCAGAAAATTTGGGAATGGTAAAGATGGGAAATGGTAACACATCACGTGTTGTTGGCATGGGAGATGTGCATATGGTGACTAGTTTGGGTCACAAATTATTTTTGAAGAATGTGAGACATATTCCAAGCTTGAAGGAAAATATATTGTCTTTGGGCAAGTTGGATGATATTGGCCATAGTTCTCAATTTGCTAGAGGAGTATGGACATTATCCAAGGGTGCACTTATCATTGCAAAAGGGGAAAAATATGGCAGCTTGTACAGGACATTATTTCGATATGTCAAGAGTGGAAGTACTCTTGATGGGTCTCCTAAGCAAGTATGGCGTCGACGGGTTGATCATACTGAGGTAGAAATGGAATTCGGTAATAAGATTCTTAGTAATGATCATACTCATGATAAAAGGAAAGTTGTTGTCAAGTTGGAAGATGAAAATAAGCTATTTTCCGAAACCCGAGTGGGTGGGTTAGTAAAGATGTTTGAAGAGAAGTTGATCTTAAATGACAAAAAATAAAGTCGTAATTCTTTCCCTAAGAGGGTGGGGGAGATGTGCTAGAAGTTCCAATCAGGGGAGATAAAGTGCATTTCACATGAGTCGGAAGAGGAGTAGTGTTGAGATATTGTATTCCTCATGTGATGACGGTCGGAAAGCGATTGACAATGGCGCTTCAAGTTCGACTGATGTTCGACAAGTGGTGCAGAGTTGAAGATTTTTCAAGGAGTTTCCACATGGGGCAAGAAGGAGAGATTGAAAAGGTTGTATCTCTTTTCTCATGTAAAGAATGCTGAAACCAACCCTAGTGTGTCCCTTATCATACAATGAATGTGAAAAGACATATAATTACATGGGGAATCGTAAAGATATAGAGTTATTCCAAGAGGTACGAGGAATTTAAGAAGAATTGTTGAAGACGATGAGTATTTAGTATTTAGCTCTTGGTATCTATGAGGTTGGTTTTCTTTTCCTATATATGTAGTTGTATTGTGAGTAAAATAGAACTGAAGAGAGTACAACTGAAGAGTGTATTCTTAATTAGAGTGTGTTCCAGTTAGAGGTTGAGTGTATTCCTAATTGAAGTCTATTTTAGTTAGAGGTAAGTGTTTCTAATTGGATGTGTATCCCAATTGGAGTAATTTGATGTATTGGTTTTGCTCGAAGTGCGTGTGCCCATTATTTAATTATAGTGGATAGTTTGTGGTTTTCCTTATATTTGGAGGTTTCGCATTAAATTATTGTGTATTTATTGACTTTTGTTCATTACTTGTCAAAGATATCAAGGTGTTTAAGGATTTTATGTATTACAATCCCAATAAGAAAAACAACTAAAGCAAATTTAAACTATATGATTGTTTATGATGGAATGTGAATTTTGATAAGCCTGCACTTGAGCTTTATGTTATTGCAACTTTATGCTGATGTCGTGTCATTTTGTATGGCAGCTATTTGCTGGGACCAGTGGTTTCCTGAGGCGGCCCTAGCAATGGCTCCACAGGATGATGGGCTTGATTCTGGTGAGCATTGGCAAAGAGTGATGCAAGGACATGCTGGCGCTAACTTGGTATTTTAAGAACTTGGTTTGTTGAATCCATCAAAGGCATGTTTTGCTCAAGTCCCCAGTATAGGTTCCTCTTGTTGCTTCCAACCGTGTTGGGAAGGAGGTGATTGAAACGGAACATGGAAAAAGTGAAATCACCTTTTACGGCAACTCGTTTATAGCAGGTTGGACTTTTTCATTTAGGAGCATTTTCAGCATGGAAATTATGTGAAACTTATTTCCTATATTGCACTCGCATTAGTAGAACCTACTGGAGCAATAGTGGTGTCAGCAGATGACAAGAACGAAGACGTGTTAATAGCTGAATTTGACTTGGAAAAAATAAAATCTAAATGGCAGAGTTGGGGAGTATTCCGGGACAGACGACCTGAACTGTACAAGGTGCTCCTCACGTTAGATGGCAGCAAATCTTTGTGAAGTTCTGGTTGTCTGCTTCTGCTAATAAGCATAGTTTATCCATGCATTTTTCCTTAACAAACTTTCCCAGCCAAGTTTGTGAAAGTTGTAATTAACAATCACCATCATGTACATGTACTAGAGGAGCATAAATTGCAGGGCCTTGCGACATTTCACCGTGGGTAGAGATGATTTTTTTTTTTTTGTTTTTTGTGGGTACAGATGATTTGATATTCACTACAGGTAGTTGAGATAAATAATGCAGGGGAGAATATTCTTGCAGTTAAAACATTACCCTCTGAAATATTGGTATTGTGAAGGGGCCCAACACAGATGCAGTCTTCAATTGTCTCATACCTCAACTAAATAAGCTTGCTGTTAATTTTTAAGTTGTGAAAATTGAGTTTACTATATGGACAAAGACTTGAGAACCAGCATGAAGAAGGGCATATTTAGAAGAAGCTTAGAGGGAAAGAAAAGAAATGGTGCTTCCGACAATTCTATACCTACCACGTCAAACCTTCAATAAATTGATCTCATCAAAACTGCCCACTTTGTGGTTCATGTTTTGATTGTCAAAGGGCACATTGATAATGGAATAGCTACCGGCAGCATAGGTAGGCTGCATCTTTATGTCGTTCAACAATGCCCATACACACATCCATTCAAACAATACAATGTGCATCAATTCTCAAGAGTTAAAACAGTTTCCAGCATATGCTTTCTTGCGAGCATTTGTTCTATAATCAGATCACCATGAAACTCGACATAAATCAACGACAATTACAATTAAAAGGGAAATAACTGGCAGGTCTTTGTAGAGAAGAAATAAAAAGTAAAAACAAAGCGGAAAACCATTTGAGCGAGAAGCTCCCACACAGTGTTACAGGGCAGGAAGTAAGGTTAAGCAACCAATTAAAAACATTGAGGTCGTAATGTGATTCCACCAATGTAACAATCTCACCTCCAAGCTTCCACAGCGTTCGGCCTCGAGTTTATACAGCTAACAAGGCTGCTTCCCTTGGATTTGTCAAATGAACTTGCCACACGAATGAGATGCAGCCCATTAATTTTTCTAGGTGCTTTCTTTAGATTGGACTTACTCGACTGGCCGCTCTTGCTTTTGCGCAAGGTTGGTTGCACGTTGCCTTGCTCAGAATCATTAGAAGCATTCACTTCTGTGTTCTGGACAAGATCACCTTGTGTCTCCTCAAAAGTGCAATTGCCAGGTAATGCCTGCTCAGGCAGATTGGAAATGTCTTTAGTATCATTCTTTCTATTGCTTTCTGTGGCTAGATCAGATTGACCATTTAAGTCAGGTTCATCTGTGACAAAAACTTGATTATCCGATTCTTCATTGACAGTAGCCTCAAGACACGGTTCTGAAGGGCTCTGGTGTCCATTTTCATCAGAGGGCTCTGGATGGCAGGCTGGTACAACATCACCAACGACAGCAACTTCTCTTTCCCGAAGCATCTTTACAATAAGTGTCTTAAGAAAATTCATCACTTGGACAGCATAAATCAGTGCAGTCAAAGGATCATCCATCTACACTTGTAGCAAAACAATCAGCTTTTGTGTCATGAGTTGTAAATTTGTCTTAGACATTGCAGAAAACCAGGCTAATTATGGAACATTTTTTTCAAGCAGCATATGTAATAGAGCAAATTTTCCAAGCAAACTGAACAAGCAGAGATGACCATGAGTTTAAAACTGCAGAAAGGTTCTTTTTGAGACTCTGAAAATCTGCATAAATATTGCCAAAAAGAGTGTTTTGAGACGATAAAAACTAGCAAATATAGTAGGAAACAACTAATTACTGGTTCAATCACCAATAGTCATCAATGATTTAATGTTGTAACTACTAAGCTCTAGACAGATACAGCAGACTGTTACTACGTTTATTGTTAATTTAATAGATCAAAATATGGACTTGATTCAGGTTGACTGCAAATTATAGCAGGTTCTAAAGGAGTCATTGATTTCCAATCAGTGAGATGGAAGCGTGTTATCTAAAAGGAAGTTGACTATTCATAAACTATCTTCGGATCATAAATAATCAAAAATTGAGTATGAAGATTGTAAGATACCTGAGTCATGTTAGGAGCAAATACCATGGAAACATTACGTGCATTCATCTTATTATGAAGTTCTTCTTGAACCACATCTGCCATTAAGTTAATGGCCCAATCAAGAAGTGCAGCTTCCGTTGGTGGCAAAAGCCTCACCAGTTGGGCACACTCCTCTTCCGTCTGACATTGCATTACTTGCTCAGGAGACAAAGAGTCGAGGACGCCACTGGGTAACTCCCTAAACCACGCCTTTCATACAAAAACAGATCACAAACAGGCATCAGAAAGGTTTCTCATCCAGCCAAACTACGAACAAACCAACCATGAGAGAGCATTAATTTTCCATGCAGAACCTTGCTATTCACATTGAACTGGATGTTTTTGCAGATAAAGGCATCAAAATATCCAATAAGGAATACAATTTCAAAACTAAAAGCAGATGGAGTAGAATCCTATTCTATTCGTGCATTGTATTCAAGAGTATATCATACGGTAGTTGATTACTTCTCGTCTACCCTGAATCAAGAAAAGTACTACAGCATATTTGTTTTCATCAAACTACCTTAATCAAGCCTGCCAAGCAGTGGACATCAATTCCATCAGGAACAATTCCTCTGTTTAGCTGGTCTCGAACATATTCCTCTTGGCTATTTTCAGCATTTATTCGAAATATGCCTTCTGCCTAGTAACAGAAGAACCACGAACATTAAATCACAACCAAGAATGGTAATTGTAAATCAAGACATATATAAACAGAGGTATGGTTCATACTTGAAGACCTCCCAAAGAATACAACCTCCTTTGCATGAGCAGAAGTATTGTAGGAACACTGTTGCCCCTTGAATCATACGATAATTGCATGGATTCTGTTGACACACCAAAAACACTAGCGCTGAAAAGGAGAAAAATAAAATGAGGAGCAATAATCACTGGTAAATTTGAGACAAAGCTGACTGGTGTGGCAAATGAATGTTAAATTGGTCTGATGGCAATATCATGGCCTATGCTACAGACATGTTTAAACAACCTCCTTCAACAAATGATATATTCTCGTCGAACCACATTTACAAGGTAACACTTGCAACATCATCATCATCAACAGAATCTACGCCTAATCCATAAATACAAGTAGTGCGACAACCAAATTTACAGAAAAGAGAAAGAGAACAAATTTACCTCTGATAGTAGCTAATGATGCAAAAACAACTTACTCATCTCAGATGTCAAAGATGAAGAAATGCCAAAATTACTAAAGAAAACTATCTGGCAATTACAGCACAATCCAAGTAAGTCCACTTTATTTTCTTTTTATAGATTCCAAAACAAAAATAATTCAGACAAACCCTATAACAATCTGCCCCTTCAAAAGCCCAAAACATTACTAGTCGCTACAAAAGCAACTCACCCAGATCCATTTTTTCTAATAAAAACATATTTTCAGAGAAACCAATCAAAATGTTTCAACAATTGAAAAAGATCAACTGCGCAAGCAAGACACATTTTCAGAGGAGAAAGGGCGCGCGCATCAAATCTACTGCAAAATCCACATCCAATCACCAACAAAACTGCATCCATCCACATCAATCTAATCAGCCACAGCTGCACCCATCAAATTCAGATAAAAAAACTCAAAAATCTCAAAATTCAACCCTAGAACCAACCAACAAAACGCCGAATTTCACCAAACAAAAACAAAAAACGAAAAAGATTGCAACTTTGAAGAAGCAAAGGACCTGGCACTGGGCGCCCGGCAGGAGACGTCGGGCTCGAACTCAACAGGCAAGCCAAGGAAGCCATTGAAGCGGTCGAAGGTGACATGGGCGACGTGGCGCACGTCGGTGGGGCACCCAATCTCCATGCCGGCGCGCAGCTCCTCCCTCCCGCCGTCCTGCACCCGACCAAGCTGTTTCTGAACACCGCCACCAGCACCGCAAGCAGGGACAGCTGCTCCGAGTCTTGTGGTGCAGCAGGTCAGGGTGTAGGAGGGTGGGATGTGGAATGGAGGACTTGGGCAGTCATGGGTAAAGAAGATGAAGAAGAAAAGAAAAGTGGGGAGTGTGGAGTTGGATTGAAGGAAGGATTTTGGGGTGGGGGGACGTGAGAATCATGAAGTGAGCTTTTTGCTTGCCTGGCCATGCCCTGGCAGCCAGCCTCAACAATACCTTGGTTTGTCTGAACTGGTAAGGGTCAAGCCTTTGTCACTCTCCTCCTACCCACTCTTGCTGAGATCAAATGTTGTGGGCATAATATAATAGCTTAGATGATTGGAGGGAAGAGGAAGAGGAAGGAAGGTAAGAGGAGGAGACACTGCAGAAGACTGGTTTTGAATGGTATTCAGGATATGGTTTTCTTTTGGTTGGTATTGTTGTTTGTTTGCTTTTTTACATCAAACCATTTTAAGATGTATGGTTGGGATACTTAGTAGTAACACATGTAATTTGTGATAATATTTTAATATTTTAAATAAAGATAGAGGAAGATAAAAAGTAAAAAATTAAATTGGTTGATTTTGGTTTTTTATGTAATTTATTGTATCATTTATTTCATGGTTTGGAGCTGAACTAATAGTGTTTTCATATGACATGGCCTGAGATTGAATTAATTAGATAGAAGCAGACAAAGATAAACCCATTAATCTTAAAATTGTAATTAATATTTTTGTTGCATTATTTTTAAGTGCAATGGTGGACTTTTTTAAAGAAAAAAATGTTGCCAAGTGGTGCTATACTATTGTTTCAAACTACATTTCTTTTCCGAATCAATGATTTAAATTAATTATATTTAAAATTTGTCCATCAAAGCATATGCATCGAGAATAAAAATTTTAATCCGGTATGATATTCTTGATGTTAAATAAGTAGTTTCTTTGTATGGGGGGGGGGGGGTTGAATAATAACCCCAACGCATTTATCATTGATAATTTGTCTCTAAATTTAATTGAGATCCAAGACTTATATTTTTAAATATGGTATAAAATTTTAAGAGCTCCTCGTGAAATCAACAAAATACAATAGAATATTCAAATTTCTCTAAACTAACCTTAATAAGACCTCGTTTGAAAATCTACTTAGACGAAGATCATACTTTAAAACGACACCTTACCGCAAAAAAAATGAAGTCTTTATCATTCTCCTATTATATTCTGGGTTGGAGTCAGAGACATGGATTTTATTATGACATTTATACTATTATTTGTAAAAA
The DNA here is from genome assembly GCA_033002965.1 of Piper betle. NCBI lineage: Eukaryota > Viridiplantae > Streptophyta > Magnoliopsida > Piperales > Piperaceae > Piper > Piper betle. The sequence goes on along the minus strand of JAURVB010009647.1, from coordinate 10,807 downwards.
AATGAAAGTATATAAATTATAAATCCAAAGGGGTCTTATTAGGAGGAAGACTGTAGTTTCAAAAAAACGTAAGATCTTTTCCTGGAATATATGTTTTTTAATGCGGGGAATGTAATTGAAGACATAATAAAACAAAGAATGAAAGCGGTGCACTCAATATAAAGTTGGGTAAGCTGCCCAACAGATAAAACAATCTTCAGAAAACTTATAACTCATGACTTGTTTCATATGCAAGATGATGAAGATAAACATGTCAAACACTTCAATTTGCAAGTTGATCGTTTCATGATAATTAGCCTTGTTCTTATGCATGACTTCATTGAACAGATTGTATGAAATAGAAGAGATGTAAAACATGAACAGATAAATGGAGAGTGCTTGTTATTTCAACAGTGAAAATTGGGGAAAACATGGTTTAAAAAAATATCCAAACCAAAATTGAGAGCTTTGCTACAGTAGCTTGATGCCATCTAAGGTAGTCCAACTACCATACTTGGCTTGTAAGCTCTTTCAACTTTTCACATGTTGTCTACAGTCGAATCAATGGGGGATAGTGATACAAGATTAAGCAAAAATATCATTAACCAGAGCTCAAAAGTTTTTACTTTGATGGTTAATTAAAAGAACTCTCAAAGTTGGTTCTTTCTCATAAATAATTAAGATTGAAAACCCTAAGAAAGGGGTCTTTTTAATTGAATTGGATAACTTTCAGGGCCTCGAATTCAATTGACTTGAACCATACTCTTGATGAGGCAGTTAAACAAGAGAACTAAAGTCATTTTGGGGGATTAGCACTATGAAACATTATGAAAATAATTGTTGTCATTATTGGATATTACTGTTCAATTTCAACATCATGAACATATTCTGTGCAATTATAATCTGAGTCTAAGCCTACCCAGAAAAATCAGAAGGGCCATGTTGAAACCATAATCAACAGTTGGTGCTAATTGAAAGGATGATCACAAATCAGAATTTGAATTCATGTGAGGTCAGAATCGGATTGTATTGGTGTCATTAGAAGGTGCTTGCTTTTGCAGGAAAGGTTATGCATGGAGTCATGGAATACTGTAGCTGCAGTTTCAAATTCAAAACTGTAGTTGGGAATTGGGATTTTGAGAACAGAGTTGTGAAGGAGGAGCGTGCCTATGAGAACCACAAATTGGTGGATCACATAGGCCATATCACAAATTAAGGCCCATAAGCCACATGCCCATGGGCCTTTTAAGGATAACTAGCCACAGGATGATGGGCCTTTCAATCAACAAGGCCCATCTTTCTTCCCTAACAATGGATTTAGAGGTACTAACCACGTAGAGTTAAATTCAACCACGTTCATGAGCTCAGAATACATGTCCGAACTTTGAGTCAAATCAGGCTCATGCTTGATACATGTCGAACTTTCAATTGAATAAAATTGAACCTAACATTAAGCAAATTTAATTTTGATTGAGCTCTTAACACCCCCTACATGGCTCTATCCTTAAAAAAATACCATAGTGAATTTCCGTATTAGAATTTCCTTCTTGCCAATTGCCATCTCTAGGCATTGTCTACAACAAACCCAACAATCAAATTTTACCTTGTTAAGAAAAAAGGACCTAACATATCTAAAGGCGGCTATTCCTCCCTTGAAGACAACTATGATCCAAGAGAGAGAGAGAGAGAGAGAGAGGATGAAAAAAACCCTCTTCCCAACTTGCTGACTGGAGATGTGCAATAGAAATTTGTAAAAAAAAAAGGCAAGGACAAAGGTATCTGGCTTTAGCCTAATCCACACCATGTCAAAGAAAACACCTTCATTTCTTGTCTTGCAGAAATTGAGAAGTACAAGAACACAAAGCAAGAAGTTCCCATCAGACTCTGAAGACTTCCGCATAAATAAAACATTCATTAGTACGGCAATACAGTAGACAATACAGAAAAGAAGTAAAGCAGAGATTCAAAACCGATGGCTTCTAGACTTGAAACCTACGCTTGGGGATAGTGGTGCAATTTGTATAAGTAAACCTTACCTGCGGCATTTCCTACTGCCATGAACCCACCACCAGGACTAAAATCCAAACACCGGGGATATTTAAGCGAGTATTTTTGTGGTGGCCAGTTTGAGAACACACTAAATGACGGAACGTGTACTAATTTTAAGCTGTTCTTCTTCATACTTGAAGTGATGGCCAATATCTGTGCATCACGATTGAATTTTAAGCCATCAATTTTTGTAACCAGGTTCTCAATGGTCCTCAGTGGCTTTCGTTTTCCAACCAAGAACTCATCCCTATTATAAACATTGACAACCCCACTACTGGAACCTGCTGCAAAATATGTACTGTCATGAGAGGTGCAAAGTGCAGATCCTTCAATGCAACCTTCATCAACAGCCTTATGAAAGCACCTCCTTGTTCTCAAGTCCCAGTGGTAAACATGTCCGTCGCCACCAGAGCTCAATAGCTGCTGACCATTATCAGCAAAAGCCAATGAGCGTAGGGTACCATTCATTTTTAAAGTACCAATTAGCTCCTTTGTTTTGGTAGAAACTAGCAGGATATAGCCCTCATTACCCATAAATGCAATGGTGCTGGAGTCGGGAGAAATTTCAAAAGCTTCCAAGCTCTTCTCCTCTCTTCCAGTTAAGGGTCCAATTTTATCAACTTGTGCTTTTACCAAATCCATGCAGTAAAAGAACTTTCTTCTTCCTCCAGCAATAACTTGTGATCCATCGGGTAAAAAAGCTGCTTTCCTGATTGGGCAATCCTCAAGAAAGATGCTCTGTATTTTTGGATTTCGTTTTCCATCAATTTGAAAAAATCTCAGACGCCGGTCTAAGCCAGCAGCAAGAAGCAATTGGGCATTGAGATGAAACTGTACTGAAGTAATTGGACCATTAGAATGCTCCTGCACATTTGCATCGACTAACCTGGAATATTCAAGCACTCCAGGTAACAGCTTAGACCCATGCTGTAAGATAACACCTGAATCACTCGCAAGGAGATCATTGTATTCTGCCATATCATCAAGTCCATGAGCAATATCAGCTTTCTCCTCGTCGTCTTCAGAATCATCTGCCATGGAAGTCCCTGATTTCACACCAAGCTGAGCCCATTCTGTTCCAGGGTTCAGCTTTGCATGCTGAGCACGCAATCTTGAGGAATACTCAACACCTGAAACCATTCTTTCATCAGCCTCTTGCCTGAGTTTTCTAAGTCTATTGGCTTTTGCTATGTCTATACTCAAATTTTCTTCTTCCTCGTCAACCCAGGCAGCCTTTCTATCACTTCCTGCCTTACCACATTTCTCATCCTGAAATCCCTCGTAATTTGAAATTAAACTGCCTGCTTCATCACTTGCCCGATCAAAATAAAATGAGCCACCATTGACTACCTCCCCATCTTTGTCCTCTTTTCCGAATTCAATAGGTGAATAAAGAGAACCAAATAAAAAGTTCTCCAGCTTCCGCACTTCATCTTGTTCATTCATTTCCTTTTCTTTCTCAGCATCTGAAATTCCCTCGACGTGTTTCCTCTTCTTTTTCCCCGACAACCTCTGCAAAGGATTTTCTTCCAACAAATCTTCAGTCTGTTTTGCCCCGTCATCACTGTCAGTTTCAGCATACCCAGGGAGCTTCCGAGGTAGAACATTTTGAGAAATCAAACTCATGTCAACGATCCAACTGTCTACATACCAAGGAATCCGCATAATTTCAACAAACGAGGGTCAACATTGTTAAAAAAATTCAAACAGAAAGAAGATGTTGATAACAATAATAATCGACAGCACACACACACACACACGCTATATATATATATATATATATATAAAGGAAACAAATCACCTTTAAAATTGGATAACTGTGACAATCAAATTACTCCAATCGTTCTATTGAACTCTAAACAACACTCACTAGTGAAGTACAAAAGCACTTTCAACTTGGAGAAAAATGCACTACTGTTAATAGTAAGAAGATGCTGGTAACAATAACACAGTAATAATCGACAGGCACATCATAACAAAAAGGGCAACAAATCAAAACTTTGAATTGGACAATTGTTTCAATCAAATTCGTACAATCATTCTATCAAACTCTAGCCAACATCCACTAGTGAATTAAGATGCCCAGCTGCGAGAGTTCAAAACAATTTCACCTGTAAGAACATATTGGAGAAAAATGCTTGGAGTAACTATTATTGAGTAAAGTAACAGTGCAATCTACTCTTTTTATTTTGAGTAAAGCATGATTTGCAATGTCGAGAGAATAGTAAGAAGCAATGTATTAAAAACCGGACTGGAGATCGTACCAGATTTTTTACTGGAGCACAGTAGTGGCGGGTTGAACCGGATTGAAACATTATACCAGATTTAATAATTATTCTTTTATTTTTGTAAGTACAATTTGCAAAAGACTTCCCTATATGTACATACATTCCCTGTAACCCCGTACAATAATTATATAACATTGAAAGTTTTATACCACAAAACCACTACAAATTTAAATTCATTTCAATCTTAAAAAAAAAACAATTAGGAAAAAGAAGAGAAAAAAACTCCTATTAATATTTCATAGAACGCTAGAAAATAACTTACATACCAAAAATTACTGCAAATTGAAACCACTTAATCATTGCAACCAAATCAATTAAGAAAAAGACACTACAAATAAATCATTGCTAATCAGTCCTTCAGTAAAATAACATGTATCAAACAAGGAAAAATTTGAAATTGCAGCTATCACCTAGCGTCGAAGGAGGGGAGGGTGGCGTTGGAGTCGGCAGCCGTCGATGTCCCGAGCCCGACACAGGGTGTCGGTGTCGTTGTTGAAGGGAGAAATGGTCCGAGGGGGTCGGCGTTCAGGGTTACAGGGGAGCGCCGCCGTCGTCGTTGAATGGAAGGAGGGTCGGAGGTGGATGATGTGTCGACACAGGCCGCCGGTGTCAGCGCCGGCGTCGTTGGTAGGGTTTGTAAGCCCTAAACCAGCGTAAACCTGTTAAACTTGCCAAAATCGGGTCCTTATGTTGAACCGGGCGGTTTGGGTGTTTTCCTTAAACCGGCCTAAAAACTGGGTGCAACAGCTTGTCCGGTCCAATGGGTCCTACAGTCGGTCGTATATTTAAAACATTAGGAAGAAGATGCTGGTAACAATAACATATACATGTATATATACATACATATATATATATATCTATATCCGCATGCCCGTCCCCCCTAGCCCCCCCAGCCTAGCCTGTTGCCACTCGCTGGCCACCCCTTGCGACGATGACGACAATGGCCCGGCGGCAGCCCCTGTGACGACAACAACCGCTCCCTCGCTGCCCTTGCAACCCGCCGCCCACCAACAGCCCCTCTGACAACGACCACCGCCCCAAGCTGCTGCGGCCCACCCGCTAGCCGTCCCCAATGACGATGACGACCGCCCCTGCCACCACCCACAACCGCCGCCTCCCCACACAGGCCCCTGCCACCAACCCCACCGTTGGGCCCACCCCAACTGCGGCCCCCCATGCACCAGCCCCTGCCACCACCCCCACCATCGGGCCTGCTCCAGCAGCTGCCCTATGCCACCACCACCGGTCACAATTCATAGGCATGCTCGGGCTCGACTCGAGTAAATCAATAAAAACTTAGACTCGTTCTCGACTCGAGTCAAGTCAATAAAAATTTTTACTTGAGTAAAGTCAATAAAAAACTAGAATCAGTTCTCGACTCGAGACAAGTTAAAAAAAATTTTACTTAAATAAAGTCAATAAAAAACTAGACTCAGTCGAGACTTGAGTCAAGTCAATCAAAAATTGACTTGGTCTAGACTCGAGTCAAGTCAATAAAAAATTAACTCGAGTAAAGTCAATAAAATACTAGACTCGGTCTCAACTCAAGTCAAGTGAATAAAAAATTGACTCGGTCTCGACTCGAGACAAGTTAAAAAAAATTTGACTCGAGTAAATTCAATAAAAAACTAGATTCGGTCGAGACTCGAGTCAAGTCAATCAAAAATTGACTCGGTATCAACTTGAGTCAAGTCAATAAAAAAATGACTCGAGCAAAGTCAATAAAAAAGTAAACTCGGTCTCGACACAAATCAAGTCAATCAAAAATTGACTCGGTCTCGATTCGAGGCAAGTCAATAAACACTTGATTTGGTCCCAACTCGAGTCAATATTCAAAAATAATGCGACCTAACTCAGTAAACAGTTATAAAATTAATTTTGCGATCAACTATATATTAAGAAAATGACAGACTCTTATATATTGTGATAACATTTAAATTATGCTGATGAAGTTAGAAACACATCAAAATCAAAACACACAAGAGCCATCTCATTTAACTTTCTTCTACATGATGAATACAAGTACAAACTTACAAGTTACAAATTTGTTAAGTTTTATTAAAGTCAATAACAATTCATGAAACAAGTTACAAATCACTAAGATTATATAGTCTTTCTAGATTCGGAACTATCATAATCGTTCTGCATCACTGCTTTGAGATTCACCATCACCTCACCGATGCCCCTTAATAGACTCCATGGCTCCACTTTTAGATGGAAAATTTTTTTGCCTATATATTTAAAAACAAAATATGGAAAATAATCACATAATTATATATAACAAAGATAAAAACGAGGGTTGTGTTAGATGTGCTACAATTGCAAAGCAAATGCATTTATCGTGCCCAACTCCCCGTTTATTGCAACCATGGCATAACCTATCTTTTACCATATGGTCCACTGCAAGTTCTTTACCACTCTTCCATCTTTTATTACTTCCTTTTGTCTTTGATTGTGCAGGTGGATGTACTTGTATTCCATGCTGGACTTGTATTCCATGATGAGGATCATCTACCACATCTTCTGCCAATTTCTCTATTTCTAAAAGTTTTTGCTTGGTGAGGTCTAATTTCTCAGATGATGAATATGCATTTTTGGCCCATCGATTAAATATACAGTGCAATTCTCCCCAATTAGAGAATAAAATTTTATTGCAATCACCACAAAGTTCCTCCCCATCACCATCAAAAACAACTTCCTTTGCTATTTCAAGTGTCCATCCCTTCATGATATAGAGTTGAGGGAAAATGACTCCCTCATTCAATCTCAGTACATACAGCAAATGTCTACATGGAATACCTTCACTTTTCAAAAGTTGACAACTAGATGTGCATCTACTATCAACTCTGTTATAAGTAACACTTGCAACCAACTCTTTATTACTTATACAACATGTTACATCATACTGTTCAACATCCTCCTCAAACTTACAAGATGAGCAACAAACCAAACTGTATTGTAATTCTTCTTGAAACATATAAAATATTTTTTGAGTACAAACCTTTGCCATCGTAGATTCCATCTTGAATGGAGTGACCAATTTGGGGCTGTTTATATAAGTTTTCATAAGATTCTTTTTCCTTGTTCAATTTTCGTCTTTTGATAGCTCTCTCAAATCTATGTATAAACTCAATAATGCTATTTTTTTTGTTCACATATCTTGAGTAAAATGAGTTTTGAGATTCACTTTTTTGCGAACTTCTTATACTAGCTAAAAACATATCTTTACTATGCACAGGCACCCACGCATGACGAATTGCATATATGGATTTTAACCACACATTTTCCTCCACGCAATTGTCTTTCATTATTTCACTCTATTGTGATTCAAATTCTTCTTTGTCTTCGGCATCATAAAATAAACTATGGAATGACTCATAAAATTGCCTTTTGTGAGCAATTGCACCTAATTTTTCACTCGCCTTCTTAAAGATATGCCAAATGCAAAGACAATGATATGTTGAAGGAAATGTCAATTTAATTGCTTTATCCATTACATGATCTTGATCAATAAGAATTGTTTTATCCATTACAGGATCTTGATCAGTAACAATTACCCTTGGATGCCTTCCATCCATGCATTTCAAAAATATTTCAAAGAACCATACAAATGACTCAGTCTTCTCATTACACAAAAACACACTCCAAATGTCATTGTTTGCCTATGATGGTTTACTCCAGTGAATGGTACAAAAACAAGTGCATATTTATTTGTATCATATGTTGTCTCAGAAATCATCACATCCGAGAAAAGCTGATAATTTTTTCTTGTAATTCCATCCACCCAAAAACAATGCTTCAATCTACCCTTATCATCTACTTCATAGCAATAAAAGAGAGTTATTCATCTCTTTCATTTCCTCGAAATGTTCCAACAATAATTGGGCATTTATTTCCTTTATCTCTCCTTTATTTTTTGTCTGGGCATTTCTAATATCTTTCTCTATATAACCAACATTTTCAACCCCACTTACTTCAATTTCTAGCACAGACATTAGTTGAGAAGCTTTTATCTGAGCCTATCTAAATATTTCAATCAAATTTCGGTGCACACTTGTAACATGCACATGTGACCTGAGAAATTGAGTTTTTGATACGGTGTAAGGAGTGCATGACAATGTCCTTCTTCAAAATGCATGACCTTCCATGCGCCCTTTGTATTTTTAGTTACCTTGATACGTGCATGACAAACTTCTCTAATTATAGGATGAGTTTTCTTTTTTCAGTTGTGGGGTATTTTTCTTTGTGCCTCATCTTCTTTTATATGTCCTTCTTTAGAACACACAAACAATTGAGACCATAACTCTTTTGTTATCCTATGATAATTTGTACTATGTTTACGTACACCAAATCTGGCCATTTTTTAATAAATACTGTAGAAGTTGAGTGCATCGTCCAAATAATCAAATTGCATTCCAACCTTCAGTTTGAACTCATCTTCGACATTAGGATAGACTATTGTAATTTGTTGCCCTATTTTTTCTTCGTAATATCCTTTATCTTAAAGATTGTCTATTCTTAAAAAATACAAAATTTATAAATACTAAGATTATTTTCAACTAAAACAGTCGCAATAAACATTCTTTAATTAAGTCAAAGTGCTTTTAAAGGCTTAACTCTTTTGATGCTCGTCTTTAGTTGGATTTGGTCTTTGCTGACAAATGCAAATCTAGCCTCCTCGACTCCACTCACAAATATTTTTTACCTGGAAATATTTTTTTATAGTGATAGAAACATAAGTACAAGAAATCAAGGCAACCATTATGCCCTAAAAAATTTTAAATTTCATTGTTTTATAAATTCACTGATTAATTTAATCAGATGATTATAAATGTCGTCACTGAAGCCTATTAAATATTTTTTTTACCCTCGACTCAACGAGGTTTGCACATCAAGGGGGAGGTGGGCCACAGCAAGGGGGAAGGAAGGGGGGGGATGGGTGAGGCGAGCAGAGTGGCGCAGGTAGGGGGCGGGGGTTGGGGGGTGGTGACGGGGGGCTAGGGCCGGCATGCGGCTGCAGGTGCCAGTGGGGGGGGGGATGGGGGAGGCAGCAGGTGGCGCAGGTAGGGGGGCAGGGGTTGGGGGGTGGTGACAGGGGGCTAGGGCCGGCATGCGGCTGCAGGTGGTGCCAGTGGGGGGGGCCGGGGGCGGCATCATGGGGCTGGGTCCGGGGGTCGGCGGCATGGGGTTGGCGACCAGGGGGCGTCAGCAGGGGGAGATGGGTAGGGGGCAGCGGCAAGGGGAGGGCGGGGGGCCGCGTGTGTGGCGGCAGGTGGCGCAGGTAGGGGCAGGGGTTGGGGGGTGGTGACAGGGGGGCTAGGGCCGGCATGCGGCTGCAGGTGGTGCCAGTGGGGGTGGGGGGGGGGGGGCCGGGGGCGGCATCATGGGGCTGGGTCCGGGGGTCGGCGGCAGGGGGTTGGCGACCTAGAGGGCGTCAGCAGGGAGATGGGTAGGGGGCAGCGGCAAGGGGAGGGTGGGGGCCGCGTGTGTGGGGGTAGTGGGGGGAGGGGGGGGTTGGTGGGCGGGGGGCTGGCATTTATAGCTGCCCGCAGGCGAGATGCGAGAGGGAGGGAGGGAGGGGGGAGGGACGCAGGGTGAGGGAGGGGCAGTCCTGCAGGCGAGTCAGGCAGGCAAGAGGGAGGGCGGGTCTGGCGGGTGGGGGTGGATGCTATAGGCCGGGCTGGGGGGATGTGGGCCACTGGATTTGATTCAGCAGCCCACAATGGCAGCGCTGCATGTGCTGCCAAAATGGGGTGGCGCATTGCAGCGCTGCCCTATATATATATATATATATAATATAAAGGAAATAGGTCAAACCATTAAATTGAATAATTATGTCAATAAAATTAATCCAATAAACTCTAACCAACATTCACCTTTAAAATTAATCCAATAAAATGGTAGCCCCTTCTCTTTAGTTTTATCTTTGTGGAGATGGGGAGGATGGGTGAGAGGGTAGATGGAGAATCCGGAGGTGGAGAGGAGAGGGGATGGGTGGAAAAATATAGAGAGTTAATGAAGACGAGACTATAACGGAAAGAGAGAGAAGAAGCCGGAGATATTGGACGAGGCAGTGGCGGCTGTCATGGGTAATTCTAGGGTTGAATTTTTCGCCTAAAACTCCTCGCAACACAAATCAAATTCTAAAGCAATCCCAGACCCACGTCTCGATAAACCCTGATCAAATTGAGGTTGATCGAACTCTATATCCCAGAAACACTTGTTGCACTCGCACACTGCTCACGGTCAAGTCCACTCCTATCGGCTTCCAAGACTGCGCACGAGCAGCTCTAAATACCCATATTTGAGTCTCGGTCGCAAACTCCACAAATAAGCAATTACTGGCACCAACTAGTGCAAAACAGCTCCCACCGATTCCTGCTTTCCCACAAAATATCGATCACTGAAAACCAGCTATACCGATCCCCAAACTCAGCAAATACAGCTATTTGATTCCACAAATATTGTAAAACCCACGATTCGAGTCAGGG
>JAURVB010009645.1:0-68649 GCA_033002965.1 Piper betle | reverse complement strand
TGGCGGCGAAAGCGGCAACAGAGCGAGATGCCGTAGCTATTCGAACCCACATAGAACCGCACTCAGCAAAGCCCCGGATCGTATTGGATCGTCCTCCATCGCCGTCGCAAAAGATTTTCGCTCAGATGAGCCGCACTTTGCGACGCTATAGGTCCGATGCTGATGGGGACGCCCCACGACATCACCAAAAACTTTTCACTCAGATTAACCACACTTGGGCGACGCCGGGAAGCGAGCTCGATGGGGACGCTCGGCGTCGATGCTGGAGCATCGACAGAGAGAAGCTCAGCGTCGCCATCCGCATTGATCGGCAACGTTGTAAAGTTTCCTTTACTCAGACGAGCTGCACTTGGGGTATATGTTTTTACTCGACGGCCTGGCCAAACCGAGGATATAAAACTCAACTCAACTAAACACCTGGGTTTAAGTCATTATAATAAAAAAAATGTCATTGAATAGAAAATTATATGCACAAGTGACCATTGATCCTTGAATTCTGGTGTTTCTGCAGGTTAATATTAAAATTTTCAAATATGAAAAACTAAAAGCGTTGGGTAAAAAATGGACGAGAAGAATATATATTGAAAATAATTGATAAAAAATAAAAATTTATCAAAGTAAAAAAGGAGATAAATCAAAGGGTCTTTCTCTTTTCTTTTTTCAATTTCCCATTATTCTTCAAAAATTAACTCTTTCTTCTAAAATATAAAAAAATTAAGTTTATTGCATAATTACCTCTCAAGTTTATAGTAATTATATTATATGTCATAAGCTAAATAAATTACAAATTACATCGTTTTTTAACAAAAAGTACTCTTTGAAAATATTTATCAATAAATAAAAAGAATTGATTCTTTTCCAAACTCTGTTATTTTTTATAATTATAATATAATAAAATTTATAATCAATAAAATTTTCTTAAAATTTTATATAAAATTTCCTATTATAATCAAAGACTCTATTAAATTAAATCACATAAAACACAAGCTAAATGCAAACACGCCCGAGTTTTGAAACTCTTAGAAATATTACTCTGTACTAAATTCAAGTTTAATAGTTATTCATTTTTAAAAAAACTCTTAAATCCCACCATTTAATCGTAAATCCTTCTTTATATTTGGCTTAGGTCTCCTTATCAAATACGTTTTTAAAGGTATTGTCGTTATTAATAAAAAAATTGATAAATCTTAGAAAAATATCTCAAAAATATAATAGACGACATATTTTTCATTAAATAAAAAGCCAATTATTATATTTTTGATGGTGAGGAGGTCATATACACTACCACCGCCCCCATCATCTCTTCCTTTCACCTCATTACCCAAGCAAACATTTCGGCGGTAGACTTGCCAATTCCGTATACGCAATCGGCTCTTGGCCGGAAAAACACTCTCTTGATTGTTTGGTCTGAGCGTCTGATTCGTCTTCCGCGAGCGAAGTTTGGATTTTTGGGCCGAAGAGATGCAGGTCTACGGCGGTTTCCATGAGGGGCCGACGGTCCTGCCTGCTTCTGGAGGGCTGAGAGCAGCCGATACCAAGCTTTTCCCGGCGCTGTACGATGCAAGGCGCAATTTCTCTTCTGGGTCTTTCAAGGTAACCAACTGTTCGCTCATCTTGTTTCATTTGGTGCTGCCGTTTGTTGATTATGTGTTGTTTGTATGAGCTCAAAAATGGAAACTTTTGCGAGGGGATGTCGTTTCAGGAACTTTAACCATGACCATGCTAGTTGTGTGGGGCTTGTGTGAAATATTGTTTATTGAATTTGAAGGGTATTACTTGTAATAAGGTTTGTTGAGGTTCAGGAGAGTGTATGTGATGAATATCCTTTGTCTGTACTTGACAAACTCATATTTTAGATCACATAAAAGAATATATAAGCTGTGTGGCTAGTGATGCTTCCCAGTGATGAAATTGATAATAATTCCAGTCATTTTCTAGTAGTCATGTTACGTTAGAGTTAGTTATATTTTCTTTAGTGTACATAACTAATTCAGGACCCTAGGATTGTCAGCAATCTCCCTAGGAAACATCATTAGCCATAACGTATGTAACTGCAAAGATGACAATATGTTTTTTTTCTTATCCTCAAGCAATTGTTGAAAAATTTTAAAAAAAGAAATTAATGCATTAACACCTGGTTTAGAGAAAGTTGGAGGAAGCTCCAAGATCCCATTATACAGAAGCAGGCTGACATATTTGCTGGATGGTATATGGACTGCAATATAATGACAAAATTGGCATGTAGTTGGAGCTAAAATTTTGGGATGTTTGCCTAACTACTTGCTGTCCCTCGAGGATGTCATTCTTAAGTTACATTGGGTATACAAGCATCCACATGATTATGGTATTTCCTTTTATGAATGTGATTCTGCATGTAAAGCTATAACCTTTTGTTGCTTTCAAGGGAGGGCTCTCATATGTCAGTGGGTAAATGCAATAGTTTTTGCAGCTTCCTATAACTCTTTTTCGCATGGTAATTTTTCTAAGTTTCCATTTTTGTTAGTTTCCTTCAACTTCCACTATATTAGAGTACCAAGAACCATTTCCAGTAAAATTAGCATATTAGAGTGCAATTACAATCTTTTCTTTTTTCTTTCCCTTTTTTTCCTCCGAAGAGATTGGGGACATGGATTATAATCTAGGATCCATGTGATTGGCAAAGTTTTGATGGCAGAACAGTTGATGCCAAGCTTCCTTTATCCGGGCCTGGGTTGTGCATTGGCAGAGTGCAATAACAATGGAGTTTTTGTTATTGTTTATTGAGTAATGAGATTGATCACTCCGGGGATAATTTAATTTGAGAGACACAAAGGCATTCTGTTAATATGGACTTCCCTGTCTCAGTAATTTTCTACAAAGTAATCCTCTCAAATGTTCTTACCTTTTTTGTTTTTATTTAACTTTCCAACCGATTAGGGTACGAAGAATTATATCCGATCAAATGATCACATGAGACTACAAGAACAATAAAGTTTTTGTTTGTAAATTGAGAAATACTATAGATAATAATCATTTCGGGCAGAATTAAAATTAAGTGATGCATATATTTGCACTAATATTGAGTACCATGCATTAGTAAATTTGCTTGAGCTGTGAGAAAATTGCTGTCTACAATTCCAACATGTAGCATTTAAGTTCGAATCTTTTATTATATGAATTACTTACTATTTTCTCCTCTCTTCATAAAAAAACACACTTTTTAAGTTCCTATTTTGATCTGCTGTTGATGTTTCTTTTTAAATTTTATATTCTTTAATAGGTTGATGTTTGTCTTGATTATAAGATGTTAATTTCTTTGTATGTGGCCCTTGCAACCATGCCATTTACTCATTGAATCTGCCTTTGCAGAGCTCTTATGTCTCAAAATCTGGTGTAAGACCTTACCATCTACGATCAAGAAGTTTAATAGTTAGAGCGTCAGGTGGTGAGATTGATGATTCTGTGCCAATTGCACCACTTCAGTTTGAATCTCCAACTGGTCAATTTCTGTGTCAGATACTGAAGACACATCCACATCTTGCTCCCACAGCTATTGATCAGCAACTTGAGAAGCTCCATACTGATCAAGATGCTCAGAGGGAAAAATCTTCCAATTCTGGTCAAAACCTCCTTTACCAGTAAGTTTGCGATAAGAACGAGCATGAAAACTGTACTTTTTCTCCCCCTCCTCTCTTTGTTACTCACCTAATAATGATCCAGTTTCCATAGGGATTGACATGATAATCCATGATTATTCAGGAGAATTGCTGAAGTGAAGGATAAAGAAAGGCGAACATCTTTGGAAGAGATAATCTACTGTGTGATTGTTCACAAGTTTATAGATAAAGGAATAACAATGATCCCTCCAATAGCTTCTCCTCAAGGTGATCCTAATCCTGTTGCAACTGTGGATTCATGGCCAAATCAAGAAGAAAAACTTGAATCTGTGCACTCTCCGGACGCATTTGAGATGATACAAAGCCATCTCTCTCTTGTTTTAGGTGAAAGATTTGTGGGACCTTTGAATGCCATTGTTCAGATAAGTAAGCTCAAACTTGGAAAGCTTTACGCAGCTTCCATAATGTATGGATATTTTCTCAAAAGGGTAGATCAAAGATATCAACTGGAGAGAGCAATGAAAACACTTCCAAAGGGATTTGATGATGAGAATCAGGTTGTTATTGAAGGTTCTCTTCCTGGAATTCAAATGTGGGACATGGATTCAATGGTTCAGATTTCTATCAACGACGACGGTGAGCCGATTGAGACAGACTTTAGTAGAGAAACCAAGCCTAACAAATTGAGGTCCTATGTTATGTATTTGGATGCTGAAACACTGCAGAGGTATGCCACAATAAGATCAAAAGAAGCTATTTCTCTTATTGAGAAACAAACACAGGCCCTATTTGGAAGACCAGATATTAAGGTGGCGGAGGATGGATCCTTAGACACCGTTATTGATGTAGTGATGAACATAACTCTTTCTGGTTTGACCATGTTGGTGTTGGAGGCAGTGGCCTTCGGATCCTTTCTATGGGATGCCGAGGACTATGTTGAGGCAAAATATCACTTTGTAGCAAGTTGACTTGAACACACAAAATTGCTAGTTGTCCGCAAAACTTTCAACTTGAATTCACCATAGTTTATAAAATCAAATGGCCCCTCTTGTCAATGTTGTCTTTTCTTTTGTTCGTTTCCTCTAACCTACTAGTTGATCTCGTTGATGTTATCGCTGTTTTAGTATTGCTCAGTAAATGCTTACCCAGATGTATCTGGAACATTGATCTCTGGCTCAAGGCAACATATTGGACAGTATATAGAAAATATCATTGCTTGCAGATACTTGCCGTGGTCATACTTTACAGTGTAGCATGTATGCAGCTAAGAAATCCTACTCTCATCAATCACTTTCTTGCTACTAGGAGGTGGCAGATAAGATGGAATAGAAGTTCAACCAAAGACAAGGTGATTCACAAGAAGTACGCGTGGCTCAACTCATTTCTAGAAGGAATCCGGCATGGCAAGCATTTCTGCTCACAAAAAATAAATTTCCCGCTTTGGAAAAAAAACTTTGCTGCCTAGGATTTCAGGTGTATGTACTTTGAACTGACAGAATGTTTTAAGGCCAATCAATAGTTTTCAATTCTCTTCAACAGAAAACATTAGAGGCAAGCTAAAACCTGAAAGGACATATTCCAGTATTGGGTAGGAGCAGAGAAGGGGCCGGTATGTGGTGGACCCTCTAGAAGGGCGGACAAAGTCGCAAGGCGTAAGCTTTGCTCGAGTACAAAGAGTTGAGGAATCAAGAAATGTGCATGATAAGCCATCAGTGTTGACTTTGTATTACTAAAGTGTTTCTTTCGGTGTTATTTTTTTGTGGGTTTTCAAAGATTTTTCCTACCTTGGTTTGGGCCTTGAAGCAGATTCTTCACGAGGGCGGTTGGCATTTGGCCAGCCCCCGCCGTCTCCCTAACCCACGGGCTCGCTTCTTGCTTAAACTAATCTGAACACCTTATCTGCATGTTTGCTGTTAGAACATATATAAAATAAAGGTGGTTGATTTGAGTGCTTAGTTTGTGTTTCTGTTTACCATGAGACGTATTTTCCTCACATTGTTGATGTCATTGGGGGTATTGTCGACGTTATTGGCATTTTGTCAACGAAATTAGATAAGTCGAAAGACTTGCCAGTTACCACGAACACACGAAACCTAAAATGAGATAATAATGTTGCATATTTTCAGCCGAAAATTCTTTTACTTTCTTGACTAAATCGTTGCATAATTCTAACATGAGATCATTTATTATTGAATTCCTGTACAACTCATAGCCGTCAATAGAATAATATAAGATGATTTAACCTAGGGGGATGTTTGGCGGGAGAGTCAATTGGCTCAAATTACTGGGACTTTGGTTGATTTCGAGTTTGCGCTGAACTAATTAACACATACGTTGAATATTCGAGGTTGAGCCACTTTGAGTTAGATTAAGTTGTATCTACTAATACTTTTTTTATATGATTTACGCAAATTATATTTTCAAAATCAAGATATCTCAATTTAGTATTGTTTTACTTGTAAAATAATATAATAATGCATTAAAACATTATATTATAATTTAAAATTGCTATTGTGTTATGTTTTTTTATTATTTTAGTTAAACCACTTGAAGGAAAACTAATATACATATTTAAAATCTTAGTTCTTTTACACAAAATATTGTTGTTCAAATTGAGACAATTTGAGCAGGCACCCAAGATCAACCAAGACTTTGACTTGAGTTTCAAATCGAACTTTTGTTAAGTCGTGCTTTGAACCAAATTGAGTTTAATCATGCTTTGAACAACCCTAATTCAACAACCTACGCATTATATTCCTTTATTATTATCGACATAGTTTTGTGTTGCTTATTATATTCTTCAAAGAAAAAAATTGTAAACAAAAATGGAACAAATAATTAGTATTAACTATTGTGTGGATATTTTTATGCCAACTCTAGTTAATATGAGTTCTTTAGATTACATAACTAGTATACAATAAGGTAAGTTTGTTTAATTTGGGAAATAAAGACATAGTGGAGTGAACTAAAGTAAAAATTGTTAGATTCCCTTAAATATATATTAATTTTTTAATTTTAAATTTACGTAAAAGCATATATGATTATGATGAAACCAAATTACAAATAATTTATTTTTCTATATTTTTTATGTATTTAATTACTTGAAACCTTCGAGTCAGGAATTAGATTTGCTATAGTAAATATTTTAGTTGCAACCCTCAAATTAGTCTAAATTACATATTACGATTATATTCTTTATATTTTACTAATTATAGTAATTTAAACTAATGAAAAAAGGCTGCTTGGACTGATATTTATATTTTATTATATATTAGATGATTATTAGCCCGAATTATAAAGGCAGAGCAGCTAAAAAATATTAAAAAAACTATTAATAGACGCAGCGTGGACTAGCCGTTAAGACCGGACGCGGTTTGGGTGGCGTCGTAGAAACCTTCAACCATGGATCCCGGATCGTCCAAATAGTCGAAATTACCCTTCAACATTACCCTAGAATTACAGAATTACCTAAACTCCTGCTTTTTTCTATTTCATATTATAATTTTTTATAAAAAGAATAATCCGAGTTGATAAACTGCCCATTTTAAAATACCTGCCTCATTGTTTGACTAATTCTTCAACTCCTAATTTTATATTAACAACTCAACTTAAAAAATAGATGATATGAGCGTTAACGAGATAAGAAACAGCTTAATATATGAATACAAACATGCAAATAAAAAAACACCGGCTCCAAACCTAAACAAAGTAATCCAATTATACACTCAAATTGGGCACCTAAAGTTCAGCTTAATCGAAACGTGTAAATAAGTATATATATATATTACAAACTTACATAAAATACAGCACATCACTCTCACTCCTGTATCAGACACATCAACAACCCCACCTATAACAAAGCAAAGAACAACACAAAAAATAAGAGTGGGTGGAGCACATAAACAGCAACCTCAACAAAAACCAGTAATTTTACGCCAAACAAAGCAAAAGTCGTCAACACCAAACGTTGGAAATTTGGAAGGTTAATTCCGTCCATCTCTCTTCCTTGCTCTCACCCTCCTTCATATTATTCTTCCTCTCTTCCTCCTCCAGCACGTATCCTAGCGTACTTTGCTAGATTGATATTGTTGTAAGAGGAGGAAGATAGATATTTTTGTAAGGTTGGTTTACATAAACAGAATTGATGGCTTGGGGACGCTTGATCTCCTTGGTTGTATCTCTGTTCTATTTAGCTGCTGTTGGCTTGGGATTTGAGCTCTCCACCCTCGCCTTCAACCAGGGATTCTCTCCGCTCTTCGGCGACGGCAACCTCGTTCGGTCTTCTGACGACAAGTCCGTCCGCCTCCTCCTCGATCGCTTTTCAGGTAGCATGTTTTGTTAGAAGAGAGGAAAGAATTGCGTGTCTTTGATCTGTTTCTCAATGGTATTGATGTTGGCATGAACTGCAGGGTCTGGATTTATATCTTCGAGCTTATACGATCATGGGCTCTTTAGTGCATCCATCAAGCTGCCCTCCAACTACACCGCGGGGGTGGTGGTCGCCTTCTACGTAAAATCTGCCACCCAGTGTTTTGGCCTGTGGTTTTCTATTGGTGATATGGGTTTTAATGGAGTTTGTAAATGTGTTGCGACTTGCAGACCTCAAATGGGGACATATTCGAGAAGACCCATGATGAATTGGACTTTGAGTTCCTTGGTAATGTGAAGGGGAAACAGTGGCGGGTGCAGACGAATGTTTACGGCAACGGTAGCACCAGCAGGGGAGGGAGGAGCGGTACCTACTCTGGTTCGATCCCACCAAGGAGTTCCATCGCTATAGCATCCTCTGGACTCCTACCAATATCATGTAAGTCTTGTTCTCATGGCTCTATCATGTTCATCGAATCAAGCTGCCATCAATTTCATCAACCTCCTCTGTTTCATTAAAACAAAAAAGCTGTTCCAAATTTTATCTATATCTTCTATTTCCTCTTGGGTAATTGTATAGGGTAATATTTGGAATCTAAACATTAACACTTAGCAAGGTATAAATGCATGGCATAGAATCGTTAGAAAGCTATAAACATATATACTCTGTTTCAAGCAGCTCCGATTTTTATTTTTTGATTTTCATTGCGAGGAGATTGGATTAGGCTTTGCCAGCCCATTGATCATGCTATTTTTTTCATTGAAAGTCATGAGGATCATAAACTAATACCCCAACTTGCATGAAATAATAAAAATCAGGTAGATGTGTTGTCACAATTGATTGATTAGTAATTAAACTTATTGACCTAGGATTGTTGGTAAACAAATCATCCATGCTGTTTTTAAATTAAAATTCATGAAAATATATACTAGTACCCAACTCGAATAAACTATACAATTAAGCCATTGCATCTAGCTCAGATTTGAGCCAATTTACATGATGATCACGAGGAAATGTAATATATATACATATATATATATATATATATATATTTATTTATAAGATATTAATATTATATAATTGACAGATTTTACATAGACGATGTGGCTATAAGAGAAGGTGATAAGAACTGAGGCCATGGGAGGTGACTACCCTTCTAAGCCCATGGCCCTCTATGCCACTATATGGGATGGCTCTACATGGGCCACCGCGGGCGGCCGCTACAAGGTCAATTACGAGTACTCCCTTTCGTCTCCCAATTCAAAGACCTCGCCCTCTACGGCTGCGCGGTGGATCCCATCCAAATGCGGCAGTCCAACGGCTGCGCCGCTGCCAACGCCGAGCTCGCGGAGACTGACTATGCGACGGTCACTCCTGCAAGGAGGTCTGCCATGAGGAAGTTCCGGGGGAAGTACATGACTTATTCTTATTGCTACGACGTGCTACGGTACCCTGTGGCGCTGCCTGAGTGCGCGGCGGCTCCTCCAGCGGAGAGGAGGCGGTTCACGGACGCTGGGAGGCTTAAGTTTGGCGGCGAGAGGCGGAGTAAAAAAAGGAGCCGGACTTGGGAGGGAGAAAGTCTGGTAGCCAAGAGGCTATGTAAAGTTTGATATGTTGAACTAAATTAACTGAATGTGCATGTATTAGCACGGAGATGAGTGCTTGTATTCATAAATTTACAGTTTCAAATCCTTTTTTTGTTTTGCATGGTATGGCTATTTGTGAATGAAACATTTTCTTTTTCGAGATAACAATAGAAAATATTGGAACGTAAGTTTGGTGTATATTAAAGGATTTTAAATAGAGCAAATTTTGATTACAAAAGTAAGTGAGCTGCCAAAGCACACAGCCAAAAGATCAAAGCTCATCCTCAACTCGGGAGAATGATCACATGGGAATGGCAAATAAAACGATAAATAGATTCAGGATGGTCTGAAGACAGTAGTTAGAGAAAGATTTCTAAGAGTACAACAAGACTTCATAGAAGTACATCATAAAAACAATTTACTATGGTTGATGATGTGCCCGAAAACTGAATAATACAATTAAATCGAAGAAATAAAATAATATATTTAAAGTTTTATAAGTTGATAATTTTATAGTGGAAGACTTCATAATATGAATATTGGAGTTTAGAATATTATATGTCTTAATAAATACAAAGTAGATAGATATTAGAAATAGTAAAACCAGAGTTAAAGTAAGAAATAATTTCTTACTCAGGAATTTGGATTTGATTATAATTTGGAATTTGGAACATCTCCAAACGTTGTTTTATACAAACTTCAAAAGAATTTTGATGTGAAGCAATCAAATAACGTAAAATGGAATCATGGGAATTGGAACGATCCACCAATCTGGGTAGCGCCGGACGGCGGATTAATGGCGACCCAAAGCAGGGAGATGGTGATGGCGATGAGGCCAGACCAGACGAAGATGATGGTGGGCGTCCTCCCCGCCGCCCCATCAACCCCTTGGCAAACGGCCAGAGATGCACCATCACCCACAAGCTAAAGAAGACTCCCCCACCAACCTGCTCCACTGCGGTATCTCACTGTATATCGTCCTGCTCACTCCCACTGCCGTAGCTATGACGTTGGTCATCATGATGGTGATCGGCGGGATCATCAACGACGTCCACTTGACCAGGTAGAGCTCCGCGAACTCGTCGCCGGCGTCGTCAGCTGTCGACTTGGACGTCAGGGTGAAGGAGATGTCGATGCCGGCGACGACTTTGAGGAGGCCTTGCAGGACTGCGGCGAGGTGGGCGCTGGTTCCGCCAATGAGCCAGAACTGCTCGTTGCGCCACCAGTCCTGGAGCGTGATCCCGGACCACTTAATCTCGAGGGCGGCGAGGAGGGAGAGGGAGAGGGTGAGGGCGAGAAGGTAGGAGAGGAAGGTGACGTCGAGGGTCTCGACGATGAATTGACCGGAGAAGAGGGACAAGGCGGGGAGGAAGCAGTAGACGAGGAGGAAGATGGAGGTGAAGGGGTAGATTCCGACGTTGAGGTAGGCTATCCGTTGTAGAAGCTTCATCTTTTTGCCGGCGAAGAGGGCATTGCTGCGGGAGAAAAGATTTCTACTGATCCCGTCGCCCATCTAAGCGCCTGTTTTGATCAGCATTTTAGTAAAAACTTTCTAAATTCAAACAAATATATTACACAATCTGCTTAACATTGTGGGCAGATTGTAGTTCATCTAAACCATTATATATATAGAGAGAGATTGGGTTACTGAGCATGAGCAAGCGACACTAATTTTTTCCAGGAATGTTTCTCGTGTCCAGCTCAGGAAACTTGTACATATATATACACACAAATATCTAACTGCATGTATATTTTTTCATTCACTTAAAAGATCTTGGCATTGATATTTAGAATTTCTAGGTCCAAGTATGGGTAAGCTGCGGATTAAGTAGTTCGTAGTAGACAACATCTTTATTAGTAGGTTTACATTTCTAGCTTTTACTATAACAAATCTAATAACCTCGTACAAAAATTAATAACTTTTCTCCTTAAATTAGTTTTTGAATAATTAATATTTAAAATTATTTTTAGTATGTCCAATTTGGGAAATCAAAGTAAGAAGAAAATAATCAACTTTAGCAACACCTATCTATGGAGTTAAGTGAGGAGGGAAAAATATACTAAAGCAATTGTTAATAACCAATAGTAATTCATGGCAATCATTATAATATTATATTATGATGTTAATTTAACCATTTTAAAATGATCCGTGATATCTTAAATTCAAAGTTTATACGAAAAATTGCTAAATTTGATATTAGTTAAATGGAGATCACCTTTTTCTTAGATAATTTCAATTTCATGAGTACCAATTGTTTAGATTTTGAGAAAGTTGAGGAACTGTTAAGTTTAGTTTTTGGTTTGGGCTAGTGAGTGATTCTTCGTTGGATTAAATTTGGATCAGAATCAATCAACCAAATTAAAAAACTCGAATTTAAACTACGTAATAGAGCGACTTGATAAATATATTTTAATTATGTGAATTATTATGTTTATATGTTTGTAATTTATTTTACATGTTTGAATATTGCATATAATCATAAGAATATCAACGTTCATGCTGAATTAAATCTATTCAAATCACATGTTCCGTTCTTGTTTAAGAAAAAGATGGCATAATCTTTGTAATTAAAATTTAATATTAAACATATGACAAAAGGTTTTATTTTTTGCGAAATTCAAGGAGTTTAATGAAGATAAAATGGTAAAAAAAGAGAAACAGATTACAAAGAGGAGCTCACCTGGTGTAATCGATCGGTGAGGTTGATGGGAGCAGTGCCCCGAAAGGCGTCACGGCGGGTAACGCAGTAGACGGACTTCCAGCCGCGGTTGTGCATGCGGTAGCCGGTCAGCACGTCCTCCGTCACCGACCCATAGATCCACCCCACCCGCCGCCCCCACTCTGTTTTGTCCTCGTACCAGCACGACACCACCCCCACCGCCTCAGCCACCGCCGCTGCATCCACAGCCTCCCTCCCCCCACCAGCGCCCCCGCCGCCCTGCCATTCCTCACAGATGGGTGGTCCGCCAGTGGCCGCCCTCCGTACTCTGCCGCCGGAATCGAATCCATGAATAGCGTCGAGCTCCCGAACTTCTTTGGCAGCAGCGCTGCCGTCCACTCTTCCTCGTCTGATTCGTCTCCGTAGGCGGCGGCGCCGGGAGGCGGATGTTTTGCGCCTGCCGTAGCATATGGAAGGGGTGGAGGTGGGGCGGCGGGGCGGGGAAGCCGTAGAGGGCGGTGCGGCGAAAGAGGCAGCCGGTGCCGACATAGATGGGGCCTTGGACGCCGTCCAAGGCACGCATGTTGACGTCGAAGAAGACGGTGTTGTGGTTGGCATAGCGGTCGGAGGGGTCGATGCCTTCGAACCGCTGCGGGAATTGGACGTAGCAGAGGGCGTCGCCGCCGCGGTCCATCATGAAGCACATCCCTTCACGCAGCGCTGCCGAGTTGTAGATGTAGTGGTCGCAGTCGAGGTTGAGTACAAAGGCCCCGTTCGACATGATCGCGGACGACCTCATCAGTGCATTCATGGCGCCGGCTTTCTTGTTGTGGTCGTATCCCGGCCGTTTCTCCCTCGACACATACACCAACATTGGCAGCCGAACGTCCACCTCCTTCAGGTCAAGCTGGCCGCTACCTTCCCTCTCCCCCTCCTTGCCCAGCACCGGCGAGTCCTCCGACGGCTTCAACATCACCTGATTCATAATTATAAAAGTAAAAACTGCAATCAACCACTCTTTCCTTTTGAAATGTTCTTTGAAATTTCTATATTTTATGTGGGCTATAGAATTCAACTGCCAATAGTAGAGAAAAACCACTTCTATTCTTATCTATGGCTCTAGTTGATGTTGGATGCATCATCAGCATTGCAACTTTACTTTGATTACCTGAATAATTCCGGCGTGATCGCTTTTGGAGTGATCGGAAGCAGGAACCAACCAAGTGCCGGGCCAGTGAGTGCCGTCGGACATCCAAGTAGCTTTGGCGATCTTCACCGGCTCAAGAATGGGATTGTTATCGACATCGACGATGGCGGCATTTTGCTTTTGGAGCTCCATGGCCTGGATCTCTTCTCGGGCATGGTAAGCTTCGGAGCGACGGCGGATGGAGTCGGGGAGGCCATTGATACGGACCTTGAACTCGTCGTACTCTCGCTTCACCCGCCGCCGTTCCTTCAATAAATCCGACCTCACCTTCCTAGACTTGTAAGGGTCCTTCTTCAGATTGAAGTAGCTCTCGGGGTTCCTCGGCTCGATGCTATGCTTCCTGCAGAACGGCACCCAAAGAGAGGCAAAGCTCGCCGCCTCAGCCATGGCCTCGAAGGTGAGCAGGGCACCTCCATCATCAGAGACGTAACAGGCGAGCTTCTCAACTGGGTAATCAGTGGCGAGTATGGAAAGGATGGTGTTGGCGGTGACGAGCGGCGGCTCCTTGTCAGGGTCGGCTGTGGAGACGAAGATGTCGACGCCGGGGAGGTCAGACTTGCCGGTGTGGTTGTGGGGGCTGGCCTCGTCAAACTTTTCCCGGAGGACAGTGAGGTCGGTGGTGCGGTTGATGGGGCACAGCTTGGGGAGCTGATCGAGGAGCCATGAGAAGGAGAACCAGAGCTCGCAGACGACAGACATCCCCCATAGCCAGATTGCGTCATGGTTTTTATTTCTGATCCTCCATTCCAAAAAGAGAGCAAGAACAACAATCCTAACAACGATCAGCAACCTACATAAATTAATTATAATCATGAGTGTTAGTAAATATACGAAAATTTAACAGTTGGATTGGAATGGGGGACATTATAGGTATAATTTTGGACTTAAACAAAAATAATCTCTCTCAAATTGTAAATTTTGTTTTTAATCCCTACAATCAGTGTTGCAGAAATCGGCCGATTCTGTGCGGAATCGGCCGATTTAAATCGGATCGGCGTCGCGCCGATCCGATTTCGGGGCCGAATCGGGCGGCCCCGGAATCGGCCGAGTTCGGCCGATTCCGACCGATTTAAATCGGAATCGGAATCGGCCGATTTAAATCGGAATCGGTTTTTTAGGAAATTACCAAAATACCCTAGGTATGATTTTTATTAAATTATTTAAGCATGGGTAAAATGGTAATTTGGATTTTAAAAACCTAAAATCAAACCCGCTCCCCCGACACCGCCGCCGCTCGTCCGCCCGCCGCCGCCCGGTTTCCGCCTCCGCCGTGCGGCCCCGACTCCGCGCTCGCCGCCGACCTCGCAACGTCGCCGCCCACCCGTGGCCGGACCGAATCGGGCACGCACGAATCGCCGCCGACTCCGCCGCCGGCTCCGGGCCGCCGACGGTTCGTCCGGCCGGGCTGCCGACATCGACCGGGCTGCCGACATCCTCCGACATCGCCGCCGCGAGACTCGCCGTCGACCGGGCCGCCGGTGGCGGCGGGGGGTAAAAATCGCACGGTGGCATTCTTGTAATTAAAAGTTGACTCGAGTCTAACTCGAGTCAAAAATAATAATTAATTCGAAATAATTTAAAAAATCTTAAAAAATATTTAAAAATATCAAAAACTATAATACACAGAATAATATCAAAATAACATCAATACTTAATTTTAATATATTTATATTATAAATTGTCAAATTATTATATATAACTGATTAAATTAATTTGGACCGATTCAACTGAACCGATTCATGGCCGATTCAGACCGATTCCGATTCCGATTCCGATTCACTGGAAAACCGATTCCGATTCCGATTCCGATTTATGCAACCATGCCTACAATATTGGTTGGTTCTTATTATCCCACCTCTCTTTTCCTAATTAAATTTATCATTTAAATTTTATTTCCATACCTGTAGGGGCTGAGAATACTAGCAGGGACCTGCACCTTCCTCGTCAATGGCCGCCATGGCTTCTCAAGCAGTACCTTCGCCTCTGCACGCCCACCACCGCCTCCTCCTCCACCCTTCTCATCACCTCCTTCCTTAACCCAAAACGCATTCCCATACCCATACGTCCCCTTTGTCTCAAACAGCCACCGACTGATGTGATCCCACTGATCCCCCGTCTGACTCTTCACCAACACCGAATTGTGACTCTCCCCCATCGTCACCGTCCTCTCCATCTTCTCCCCACCCTCCGGCGCTGGCAACGACAATGGTCCCCGACCCATCTGCACCAAAAGCTCCTCCACCGTCCTATACACCTCCTTGCACCCGGGGCACGCGCCGCCGGCCACCTTCACCGCGTCCACGTAGCATTCGCGGCAGATTCTAAAGTCGCACTCGCAGGGGAGGACGGGCATGGGCTTGTCGTCGCAGCCGGCGACGGCGCAGGTGGTGGAGCTGCGCTTTCCGGCGTCAGCGGTCGTTGCCGTCTCGATGTGGTGGGCACGGGTGACGCTCTTGAAGCCGCCGGTGAAGAGGGAGCTGGAGACGTAGTGCTCTTCCGCTCTGGCGGCGGCGTCGGCTGCGGAGATGGGGTGGTTGTCCGAGTGGGCGGGATGTGGACTGTGTAGGCATTGCACTCTGCGCTGCCGACTTCGGCGCTGTCGTCGTCTCTAGAGTAGTCCATGCACCGGCCGGAGGAGGTCCGGAGGACGAAAGTCACCGCCGGCGGTGGCCGCGACGACGTCGACCTTCCAGTCATCATTGATATGGCCTACAATCTGAAATAACACTGTTATAATAAGGAAGAAAGTGTGTTTAATTTCTTCAAAAAGATAGTCTGAAAAAGAGTTGTTATAACCAGAGTGTACCGGGTTGATTGGTAGCAGAAAAAATAGAGGGAGGAGGGAGAAGCTTGATTTATGGAAGTTTACCTTTTTTGGGTAAAAGAATGAATTCTTGCAGATCAGAAGCTGCTTAATCAGCATTCTTGTTTCTTATATACGATGTTCGACCGGCTTGAGGGCAAATCGATATCAGAAAAATGAGGAAAAACCCAGTTGCATGAAACTTTCAAACCATAAAAAGAACGCAGCAAGCTCCAAAGACGACCTGGTCTCTAGCAAGAGTCCAAGCTAAATGTTGCCGCTATGTCAAAGCCCGATCGCTACATGATCTTCACTATTTTGTTAGAATGCTGCAATCCAAGCGAACCGCTATGACGGAGGCGAAGAAAGCAAGAAACTGTGCTTATAACTTTGGACATGGCTCCCCTTGAGAAGGACACAGTCAAATTAAGAGCTTCCTTATCACAGATATTATATTATATATATATATATATATATATATATATATATATATATATACATGTCTATAAATATAAATTCTAGTTAAATAATAAGATTGTGGATTATAATTTGATATATTAAATATAGATTTTGATTTACTCTTATTAATGGATAGATCCTAATTGAAATAAAATATGTTTAATAATATGATTTATCATTATTTTTATTTTTTATATTTTGATCGATCAAATCTCATACTTTTAATGAGATATGAGTATTAAGTTCTATTTTTATTAATAAAAGTAGACGTGCATATGTTCGTTTTTATTTTGCATTTTACATGAGGCTGGTTTTATCATTAGAAACCATGACGAACACATGATAACTACTCTTAGCGGTTAAGCCAAAGCTCCTTTTGCGGATATGGTTGCCAAAATATGCGAAGTCTAATTGCATTTCTTGGTTTTGGTCCTTATCTAGATTTTGAACTAAAGACCACTCTTGGAAAAATAGTCTTTTATCATGCAAATAATAATAGTATTTGTCAAAAGTACGAGATCCCTCAATTAAGTATAACATTTAATATTTAATAGGGTAAAATCTTATTTATATGTGAGAATGAACTATAAATTTTCAATTTGGTTAGTTACTTTTAAAAAGATAACTTAAACTCGTTACGTTATACTTTGAGCTAGATTGTTACACTGAGTAACTTGATTCCATGTTAAATGATGGTCTAGAATAAGAATGTTGCCTAAATTACTAATCACAGGCCATGGAAGTCACTTGGGCTTGAGCTAGCAACAGGCCAACTGTAAGAATTTTGAAGTCAAAATTTTTAAGGTGAGTAGATTATGTGATTGTTCAACTTGATCTCATATTTAATAACTATTATGGTAAGATATTGTTTATAAGTAAGAATAAATTATAGATCTCCAACTTAGTTAATCACTTTTGAAGAGATAACTTAGGTCTAAAAGAATAAATTATAGATCTCCAACTTAGTTAATCACTTTTGAAGAGATAGCTTAGGTCTATTACGTTGCATTTAGAGCTGAGTTATTACAAAAAATCTGTATCAAAACTTTGTCGTGGTTATACTATAACAATGACATCATCAAATATAAAAAATTTCAAAAGAAACTAAAAAAATTGTCATAATCTTTTGACACAGAATATCTATATAAAAATTTTGACAAATTAGTTCTCATGTAACAATATTTGTGTCAAATATCAAAAAAAAAAATTGCCACGACTATTACCATGACAAATAACTATGAGATGTCTTAATATCAGCAACAAATGATACGGGAATGTAAGCAATATTCAAATCTAGTCATTTATGTAGATTACATGGCTGAAATTTTTTGATTTAGACAAAACTACCCTCACCATCCAACCATTCTTCTAATCTAATGGTTCACATTAAATGTAGTTGATATAAAAGTATCAGCTATTGCTAATACTAATTATTCTCATTAACTATATCAAACACAAGAAAATTTTCAAATATATATATATATATATATATATATATATATATATATATATACAGTACACTTTCCATATTAGATAGGCAATAGATGCGTAAACAAGTAGTGTGACCTCATTTAGGGTTGGTTTAGTGAGAGAGAGATTATGATTAGGTTCTTGAACCATAGGTTAAGCTTTGACTACCAGTTTACCCAAATAGTAGGATGAGTAGAAATTGACTAGTACACAGAGTGCTCCCATCAGCAGCTAGTGAGCCATAACATGCAGTAGATCAATAGTAATTGTCTTTGTTCCCTTACTAAATAGGGTGAGGTATTTGATTTAAGATTGAGTCAGCTAGGACCAGGTGAGTGTCCCAGTTTCTCATACCAAGACATCTAACAGTGTGACCTAGTTCTTATAGGAGTCTTCATATTGGACACCCATACTTAGGACCATTCTCCACCGGATAGCATCAGGACCTATATGATACCTTAATTTTGTAGTAGGACCTAGAACATAGTGTATAAGATTACACATAGATAACCTTTCACATAAATGACGATCACAAAGATGTGGTTGGTGTCACACATCTTACTCAATAGGGACTTAGGGGTAGATCTATGTTTTCTACTATGACAACAATGGAGAGGTCAGGACCAAAGAAGAAGCATGACATCAATGACAAAACAGGTCCAAACAGCTCAGGACCAGAGAGGCCCAACACGTACAATACCACCAACAAAACTCTTATTTCAGCACAACAATAGCCAACAAGGATGTAATAGCCACAAATGTGAACGTGTAAGAGGATACAACAACCAATGATAGGGACACGAGTGTCCAGTTGCCAGATTCAGTTCAACAAATAGTTCACGAGGTTGAAGCCTCCTTGATCTAAAATTTCGAGGATGCAATTTTTATAAGAAGGGAAGGTTGTAAAACCCATGACCTGCGCCAAGGTTTTATATTCGCTAACCAATCGGTTCGACTGTTATTTTCAGTCAAGTCAGTTTCAGAACACTCGTGGTGAGCTGAGGCCGACTGTGTGCTTTGAGCCATGAGGGTCATGTGTACCCAATTATATGATGATAACATTAGTAACACAATAGTAGAATGAATTATCAAAGTATATGAGAGTACTCCGAGTTTTTTTACGTGAACAGTAGGATTAGCATTAGGTCATTCGCGTTAGTACGTGTTAGTTATTATTTTTAGGTGGGTTAGTTGGCTTAGAACATATCATTCAACGGATGTTGAATTTATTTTATTACCATTTTTACTTTTGGCTTGATTTCATGATGTGTTTAACTCACCTTAGCACCTTAGACAACTTTTAGGAGCTTTTAGGACCCACTTTATACCTAGTAGGTCTGACCTAGCTGAGTGCGGGGGGGGGGGGGAACTCGTGTTTCTCCCCTAACTAGACACCTCCCCTATTTTTTCCTTCCCATGTTTTCTCCCCGACACTGCTAACCACATCCCCTGCCACCGACAACCCTGCCGTCTGTAGTGCCATTGCCAGCAACTGTTGTGCCAGCCTCCCCTCCTCCTTTCTCATTCTTCCTTCCCCAACCCCTGTTCACCGTTGCTTCCTCTTTCCCCTTCCTGGTCACTGCTGGTAGTGCGCTGCCACCTCCCTGACCACCAGCCAACAGCTTGCCCCGACTCCTTCTCCTCTCTTCTTTTTCCCTCCCCTACCTTGCTCGCCCTCTCATCTATTCAATTGGCCAACGACAACAGCAAGTTGCCCATGGCCAATTGCTGACAGTCCAGTCACAGGCCAGCCACCAACTGTGGTTGTTGATAACTTTGTAAAAAAATAATTATTCTTTGCATTTTATATTAAGTTTTATCATTTTCGAGTTATTTTTATTTCAATTTTATTCGTTTAAAATTTTATTAGATATTATTACTAATGCGAGAAATTATTGTGATTTTAGTGTAAAAAGTGCTAATTAATATTATTCTAGCAGGGTATAAGAGTTAGAAGACGATTCAGAATAAATTTGGGGCAAAATCAGGCCAAAAAGCGTAACATAGAAATTGTAACCGAGAGTAGAGTGCTCGAGCACCGGGATTCAGAGTGCTCAAGTGTTGGCCGCTAGAAAAATTGATTTTTTTTATATTTCTAGAGATCATGGTGGACCCCACTTGAAATATTTGGGTGGATCAGTTATAAACTTAATTAGGGTTTTAAAGAGAGGGAAGGAAGGAAAGAACAAGATTGGATCGCTAAGCAATGACACGAAAGACAAGAAGAAACGATGAAGAAGTTGGATCAGAAGAAGACGTTTTTTCAAAAAGAGTTTTTCTTATTTTGATTTAGTTTTCTTTGTAATTAAATGATGTCTTTCATATTACATATAAATTTCTTGAGTTTAATCAAATATTTTATGGAGTAAATTCTTTCTTATGATTTTCAATGCACCCAGTGCATGGATTAATAAGGGTTATTAATTTTTATCTATGTGATTATGATGTTAGATCATCTATTTTATTCTGTTCTTAATGTTATTATTAGATTGGCCACCTATTGTTAGATTTAGAGATTTGATCTTGTCTAGAGATAGAAAAATTAAATTTTTTATTGAATAAAATAATTTTTGTTTATATGTTTTGGTGATTCATATGTAAGATAGAGATATACTCATATGTCTTGGGAAAATGTTAAGGGCAAAACTTAAAGTATCATTTTGCATATATAATTTCATAGAGATATAGAGGTTGGGTGCGAGTGATAAGTTTATGGTGAATCGAGAGATTATCATGAATAATTAATTCCCATGATTAATGATCCAAATATACAATTCATACGTAGAAGTTATAACTTTAATTATATAAAGCACTAGGGGAAATTGAAAATCTTAAGTTTGTCGTTTTGAAGTTAATATCTAATTTAAATATTGCATGTTAGAATAATTTAATCTTAAGTCATAATTAAATCACTCTTTGAATTTTCTTTTATTTAAGTATAATTAATTAAATTAGTTTTGGTAATTGAGAATTTCTACTAATAATTCATCGTGGGACGATACTCTCTTATCACTTTTATTACTTGATTCAGCACATGCACTTGCGTTATAATTCCCACATCAGTTGCCCAACCTATTCCCCCACCTAACTTCCTCCTAGCCTCCTCCTCACCATGTGACAATCACCACCGCCATCCCTCGGCACCGTGACAGCTGTGACCGTCGCCGTCGTTGCCGATTTTACTCCAAATCATTGTGAAATGTTTTTCACTTCTTAAATTTCAGATTTTTAAATCATTTTGATGATTATGCATATCATCCATAATTTTTATGTTAATTTTGAAATTTTGTGATAATTATCTATTAATTAATAAATTTCTTTATGTAATTAAGAATTGATAATGATTAATGATAATTTAAATTATTCGATTATGAAATTCAATGTGATATTAATGTTTAAAATGGTGGAGTTGTGTATTAATTTTATGATTGAGTAAATTAATTATCAATTAATTAGAAAGTTAATTCAGAATAAAAATTGATATAAGATGATGATAATAAGTTTAGAAGTTGTCACGAAGTCACCTAGTGAAAAATAATGACATGAAGGTTTTAAATTGTTAATTATTTATTTAATTCATTTGTTAATAGTTCAATATTGATGTTAGTGTTTATAGTATTCAGGATTATGTAATGATTCATATGCATCAATTTCATACATGCATCATATAGGTATGGAGTAGGAGTTCGCCCTCTAGACGCGTGTCCTCGCTTGAAGTTTCTACCAAGTCCACTTAGGACTCGCCCCTTATTTATCGCTTCTTTTGTTGCGATTTGGTTTATTACTTGAATGATGAGTTAAGCAGTGTTTTATTGGATCTCACTTAACTCAGAGTCATTTAGTCAAAGAATTTTTAGATGAGATCCCTCAAGTTTGATTTCAAAAATAAGATTTATCACAAGTTGCTTTATGGCCTATAATATTAAATCTCTTCCTAAGCCTATATATAAATTTATCGAGTTTTAGTGAGACAAGAGAAGGTGAAACCGACTTGTACATACCATGAGAATGTGCACATGTTAGTTACAACGAGCTCTGGATTAATGGGAGGGTTGTTACATTCCCGTGGGATCCTGAAAACTCTATTCTTAGAAGCGTAGAGGTTCACGGGTAATGCTTTGTAGTGCATGTTTAGACATGTAGTTCAAAGGGTACTACTTGAGAGTACTCGGTATTCGTGCTCAGGGCCAGGAATATATAAAGGACATGAGAGGTCTTAAGATATACCGGTAATTCCAAGGGACAGAAAAGAAACATGAGAGAATGCCAAGAGAGACATTAGTAGACCAATTAGCTCAAGATGTCATTAGGTCTACGCCCTGATGGCTCCCCAGTAGATGCCCTTCTGAGAGTTCAGAAGAAGTTATATATAGTTTTCTTTAAAGTGAGAGTCAACTCTCATTTGTCAAATTATATAGTTATTTTTGGACCATTAATACTCGTTACTGATGTGTTTTTATATGTATGTAGGTAATGAAGAAGAATCTAATATGCCAGCGTGAACGGAAAAACATAGATGTCTTATGTACACACATCAGTTTGACTATAGAATCTTTTTAGATGTTATATTTATTAATATGTCATGATGAGATTGTTGAAATGAAATGAAAAATGTGAATTAGCAGTTGAGTCCAAACTCAACTTAGAATGAATTCTACAGTTGAATAAAAATGTCGTGTGCTTGGTTTGATATATATGTTTATTATCTATTGTTTGACAGTGTAGCCCTTGTTGTAGTTACAAGGGACACTCTGTCCATTTTGTTTAGGATTTATCGATTTTTCCATTCTTGTTTGATTTTGAGTGTGATTGCATGAGTCATGTCATTCACGTAAAATCGTACTAAGCATTCCATACATGCATGAAAAAATTATCTTCCATCTTAAAACATCGAGAGTAGATTCTTTCGGGCTATGTTCAGGTTAACCGACTTACTTGAATGACCTATAACATTCTGGTTTAGTTTGAGAGTAAACCGGATTTGGGGTGGTACACGACGTCAGTGCAAAGACGCCCTGAGGACCCTTGCATTGCGCGCAGGGCACACGCTCACCTCATGCCAGGGTGCAAAGGTGCCAGAAGGGGGCCCTTGCGCCCAACACTTAGCTGCAACAAGGGAAATGAGGGAAAAGAAGATAATGGGAGGAAGGAAATGAAAGGAAAGAAGGAAAAAGCGGCAAAACAACTTCTAAACACAATTAGGGGCAGAGGGTACACCAAAGATACCATGCGACATGGCTCTAACACGCTGCGCGGCCCTATGCTAATTAAAGCACCTGAAGCTACAATAAGGCCACGACTTGGCAATTGGCGCTGTTTGGATAATACTCA
The DNA here is from genome assembly GCA_033002965.1 of Piper betle. NCBI lineage: Eukaryota > Viridiplantae > Streptophyta > Magnoliopsida > Piperales > Piperaceae > Piper > Piper betle. The sequence continues at coordinate 45,168 of JAURVB010009645.1, read as the reverse complement.
ATGGCGGACACGCCCAATGCCCAAGTCCACAATAACACACAATGACCCGCTTAGCTCCAACCTAATCAAACCGAACTAATTGCATGTTAATTGAGTCCAACCAAAATCCAAATCAATCGTAAAAACACCGGACCAACAGGCTGGGTTTTATTCCCTTATTGTTACTGTTATGCAAGTTAACTAAATGTCAAGGTACTTACTGTGACCATTGTTCTTGTTGACTGAAAGTTAATGTACTTATTGTTACTGTTATACTTGTTGACTGATGTCCAAGAACCTTGATGGTGCTTCCAAGAGTTATGGATATGTTCTTTATTGTATTGTTGGCTATACTTTCTCTCTAAGTAGGCGTTCAAGATGATATATTATGGATATGTTCTTGATGATAATATTAGGGATCACTGCACTGTTCTGTACTGAACCACTGCACTGTTTATACTGTAATGTTATATAGATTGACATTGTATTGTATTATTGAATTGTTTTGTAGAGTACTTTGGCGAATGCTTGCCCTCATCAGGTAAGCCTTTGATGCATTTACGTATGTCTTTCTTGGGAAAGTATGTACATATAGTTTGTATACAATGAGTTGTATGGAGCTCAACTATTTATACATTACTTACGTGTGAACAGGAACGTTTGTTATTGTCGGTTTGGTTTTTTTAAAAAACATGTAGGTTTTTTATCATGCAGGAATGTTTACTTCACTTAGCTATTAATGGCTATGTCTTCTACATTATTATGGTGTACGAATTTTTGTATATTATTTTATTATATAAATTGTCATTTGAATAACTGATTACCAATTTTTAACAATGAGCAGAGCGGGATGATTTAAAGATCTGAGAATTTTCTCGGGTTTTGCCATATTTTTAGCAATATTCTCTGATATTTGTTTAACTAATTTATCGAGTAACACCTAAATTAGTTCCTTCTTGAACCTGATTTGAGATATTACATAGAGGAAAAGAAAAACCTGATTTGGGATATTACATAGAGGTCAATTTCTTTTCTTTAGTCGGGTGTACAAAAAACTTTTGCATGGGTTTATGGAAGATTAAGACCATAGGAGATCTATATCTTAGCACTTCAAAAAAAAAATCTGTATATTGCTCCCCTTACACTGCATTTTGGAGAGACTAGCTTCATGACTCAGTGATGGTATTACTATGCTCTATTTTATTGTTCAAATTAGTGTTGTCGCCAATTGACAATTTGTGAGACATGATGGTATATTTTCAACTAGTAGGGATGGGTTCGGCTCAAATACAGATTGGATAATATTTGTATTAGGTTTGAATCCCAAAATACGAACACAAATTCAATCTGAATCAAAAAAATTATATTCATTTTATTTATTGAATCTATATCCGATCTGAATTTGATAAAATTGTATATGATTTATATGTGACCCGATTGAATAAAATAATATAAATTTTAATATAAAAATAAAAAATAAAAAATATTATTTTAAATATTTTAAAATATAATTTAATAAAATATTATAAATTTGGATTAAATATGGATTAGTCACGTTCACCCATCCTTGTCCATTAATGTATCAACGATTACATCACCTTCACGCCGTATCAAACAAGCTAATTTGAGCCCATTCCCCAACAAGATGTGACTTGACCCAAAAAAACAAATATTACTCAATTTCAAATCAAATTCAACTATTAGGGGTAGTTGGGAGTGTATACAAACCCACTCCAGGCGACACCGCTTAGTTCATATTTAATTTTTAAATTAATTTGTTCAAGTTTAATTTATTATTAATTAATTATTTAATCACGTCACATATACATCATATAAAATATTATCGGATTCGGATCAGATGCAGATTTAATAAATAAAATAAATGTAATTTTTTAATTTAGATTGAATTTGTGTTCGTATTTTCGGATTCAAATCTGATCCAAATATTATTCAATCTGTATCTAAGCTGAACCCATCTTTACTGGTCGAAAACATACAATTATATCTCACAAATTGCTAATTGGTGACAACACTAATTTGTTCATATTTAATTTTTAAACAACTTAACATTTATTTGTTGAAGTTTTGTTTGAGGTTGAACTAAGAAATGAGTCGAGTTGAGCCAAGCTGAGCCAAGCAAAATGACTTGGCTTGATTATACCCTAATAAATATTTAGTCCCTAATATTTAGTAATAACTAGAAGCAATAATAAGTATCCATTAATAAGTTGTTTATAACTGGTTTATATATCAATTATTAGAATGTAATTAATTATTGAATAAGCAGCTAGTGAGTGTGATATTATGTGTGTGATCAATATATATTCATAATTTAGTCTCGATAAGTGTGATAAATTATATTAAATATATTTTATACTGAAAAAATAATAATTTAGGGCAAGTATAGGTATTTTTACCAGTAAATCTGTTAAATAGTTAATGTTTAAGTAACAAATTAAGTACTAGCAATACTTATAATTAATCAATAATAGTATAAGAGTTATTTAGTATATAAACAATTAGACATAAAAAATATTATACAAGCTCAATTAAGCCGATTATTATATCGAGTCAAATACATCTAAAAGCTCTCTTCACCCTTCCAGCACAAAATTAACAATTATGAATTTAAGTCCAACCGAGTCGAATGTAAAATTCTCACAAGGTGGTTTTGTTTGTTTACATCCGAAGAGTGGGTAGTTAGTATTGGAAAAGGTATTGTTCGAGTTTGTCTAATTTGTTTAAGTTACAAAAGCCTATGAAAATGTATAATGTAGTAATTTATTGTTCATTGTGTTTACTTATCATATCTGTTTTTTTGTTTATTAATATTAATTGTTCCTACTGTATAATTGTTAAAGAAATATCATGATGTTACCTGGTTCTGGCTATTAAAATTGTGGTTACAAATAAAAAAAGTGTTGAAATTTATGTGCTTTAAAAATCTATTTTTTCTAGCATTAGTTTAAGAGCCAGTGAACTTTGATAAATATCACTAACATTGGCTATTAAAATTGTGGTTACAAATAAAAAAATGTTAAAATTTATGTGCTTTAAAAATCTATTTTTTCTAGCATTAGTTTAAGAGCCAGTGAACTTTGATAAATATCACTAACGTCATAGTTATTGTTACAAGCTCGATTAATAGTTTTAGTTACAATAACTATTTACAGAAAATAAATTACCAGTTTCACGATCACCATCTATCACAAACAAACTGTTTATCGAATTTACGCCTTTATCGAAACCTTTTCACCATTTTATTGATTTATAAAACATTTAAAATATAATTAACTCTTCATCACTTAAATAGTTTTAAAAACTAAAACAGTTTAATCTGCATTCTACCATTTGCATCTACATTACACATTTGACACTATTTTTTTATAAAACTAAGACTTAATGTAATTGGGTATGTAACAATCCGGCTTAAAGTGCAACATAAAGAACTAAGTTACATCTTCAAAAGTAGTTAACAAGTTAAAGAAATATAGTTCATTCTTACTTTAAAAATTTCAGTCCCGATGTTCTTTGCCCTGTTGCTAGCCCCCGTCAACAATTTTTCTTGGCTCGTTGCTAGCCTCAGCGTATGACCTTTTCTAAACCTAGATAGCTTAGCAACATCTTTAGTCTAACACACTATTTAATATGGAACTATGAGGCTTTGATTTCATTTATAATGACCCCAACCAAAATACAAATTAATGGATTATGTTATCTTTTTAAAAAGTGGTCAACTAAGTTAAAGATCTATATTTTATCCCCCTTGACCTAATAAGTATTATATATAAGACTAAATTTAAGAATCTCATAGAGTACCTCAATTTTTAACCATGATATAAATGTAATCACATTAAATCAGTAAAACAATTAAAATATAACCTCCTATCATTACCAATTCAACTTAAATTCAGTTCAACTAATTGCATTAATTATTTAAGTGCTTATTTATTCGAAAAAATTATAATTTGCCATTACGTTCCTTAGGAAAATTTTCATTTATTTTTTTATTCTTAACTAGAGTCGCCCAATCAAACATATTCACATTTATTTATTTATATAATTTTATATAATAAAGGCCACTAAATGTCAACAAATCCACCTGTTCACATCCTCAAAGCCGGACCCACCTACGCGTGGCCACCGAGATCCCCGGGCCAATCAGAGCTGGAAACGTAACCTATACGTGCATCCCACGAGAATTATCACCTCTAATCAGAGAAAAGCAACGGCCAGATATCTCCTTAAGTTGTGTGGCTCCATGCCGACCGTCCGATCGTCCATTACGCATAGGTCGGCGTCCACTCACCCACTTGCTTGTCTCCCACGAAAGCGACGGCCGACTTCTCCACCCCGTCTATCCAACGTTGACGGCGTCAGATAACGGCGTCGTCGACATCCGCTCCGTTGATATTTGCGCCGTCGGTGCCCCCCATCTGGCCTTGTTCTGCAATTTCCGAAGCAGGGCTAGGGTGTCGGCCGAATTGGCGGGCTCCGTTCCTCTTTTGGTTTGTTGTTCTTGGTTGATTTTGATCCCACCAAACCCTAGCCTGTGCAGAAAATTGAGAACCCCATTTCTCGCTTGATCGATAGGTATATATATATTTTTTGTAGAATCGAGTTTTTGGAAGGCTGTGCTGTATTTTTTTCATCTTTTTTGATAAAGAAAGTGGCTTTGTTTCGTTTGTATTATCAGATCTGGGCAGGGAAATGGGTATTTGTTTTTATTGTTGGTATGTTGTAATTTTGTGTTTTTTCCCTGTTTAGATTGAACAAATAGGGGTTTTTTTTTCATTTTGAGTTGTAGAGATCTAGTGTAGATGCGCATGTCATTGTTTGTTGCTCTTTGTTTTCGTTTTTTTATTTTGATGTTTTATGTTCGTGGATTAATGAAAATTGGAGAAAGGTTGTTGATTCGTCGTGGGTTCTTGAGATCTGAGTTAAAGATCTTTAATTCTTCTTGTTTTATTGGTCTAATAAAGTTGGTCAACTTGCCGGAAAGGTGGTGGTTTTGCGTGTTCTTGGTTGATGGTGACTACTTTTGACCTGATCTGTGAGGATTACGTCTTTTTTCTACCACTTGATTTGGTGGTTGTGAGTTAGGCTTGTTTTGGTTGATTGACTCTTGATTAAACGAAATCGAGGTGTATTTTTTGGTCTCTTTGCTTGATAAAGCTAGCGAATTTTCTTGTCACGTTTATATGTAAGCAGGAGCAGGTTTTTGCTTTGATTTTTTTTTCTGTTGTTTTACCTAGCGAAATTGTGTTTCTTTTGTCTCAGCTTTCCTAATTGGATTTAGGCGAGAGTTCTTGGATTTTAATTTGATCCACGATTTCATAAAGAAGGCCATATGGGGAAGAGACCGTAAACATGCATGTAAATATGACTTTTTTGGTGATATATCAACATTTAGGGATGAGGATACGACCTGTGTTATGGACATGATACGTTTTGGACTTCTTCATTCAAAGTCATTGTTAGTTCATTGTTTGGAGAGAGCATGCACCCATTGGTTGAGATTTCATATGTATCAACTGCCACTTTTTCGAAAGTTCTCACCCCTTTTTTCGTTTGTTTTTTGTTGTAATTGCAGTAAATATATATATCAGTTCTCTAAATATTCTCGGGGTACAAAATGGAGAAGAAATTCCTGTTCGTGTAAATAGCTTATTCAGTGGACTTAGTAAGAGCTTTCATCCTCTTTGGAGGAATTGATTCTGTGAATAAAAATGGATGTCAAGAGCGCAAAGGCATTGGATGATCAGAAAACAATTTCTGATAGTTTGAAGCGGAAGAGAGCCGCCCAATATGCAGCATATATTGGCAGCATTGCTGGCCAAAAATTATCTGCCAACGAAAAACACTGTCATAGAGTTTGCCCTACTGGAGATCGCTGTTTCAAAAGGATAAAATTAGGTGGATTCAAGAATGATTCTTTTAGGTCATCTCGCATGAAGAAATATACTAACTTTCTTAATAGCAGTTTACCTCAGCGTTTGATGGTGCATGAAAATGGTGCATGGAAAGACGTTCCTGACACATTAAAGACATTGGCTAGAGAATCTTTTGAAGCAAAGAAAGCCATCACAGAAAAAGTGGTATTTCAAGGCCATAGCTTGATATTTGATTTTCTGAGGATGGTTCAAATTGACTTGACTGGTGGGTTGCAATTGCCTTTGGCCTGGATTGATGATTCTGATGTTTGTTTCTTTCCAGAGTTAGGTGAAGATGGCTGCAGAGGATTTGAACAAACTGAGTTGAAAGATCCAAATGGGTCCCACGAAATAGAAGTGCACATAGAAATTGATATAAGTTGCCAGAATGAAATGAAATCAGTAGGCAAAGAATGCGGCCTCAAATCACCTCTAATACAGCTTGATACCAAACCTGAAGATGCCGTTGAGGGTAATGAGCATGATATTGGCATCAATAGCAAGCTTGCAAGTAAGGTTATTGGTGAAAACACTTGTCTTGATGCATCAAGTTCGGGGCTTGTCAAACTGGCCAAGCGTGGGAAAGACTACATTATTTCTCAAAAAATGTTTTTAGGTGGCTTTGGCTCACAAATGGATCCCAACAATGTATATGCAATATACCGATCACCTATTGAAAATATATCTATGCGAAATCGGTTCAAACTTTTTCAAAAGCAGGTTGAAACTACTGAAAACTGCCGAGGCAGTGCTAATGTCAAATATGGCTGGCTTGCTTGTTCAATGCAAGTTGCTAAAGAAATTTTGAATCATGGGATTGGAGACAAGTTTAAGGAGCCTTTGTATGGTGGCGGGGTTGTATTCAGGCCTTCCAATTGCTCTCAACTGAGGTGCTTTGTTTTCTTTTCTACTTAAAAAAAGCCAATGTAAAAGCATTGAGGGAGGGAATAATTCCATTGTCTAGCTAGGTTATTTTTTCATTTTACCACTTATTTATTGGCCAATGTTGTGGGGTCATTGATTTGATAATTGATATTATGACTATTTTTGTTGAAAGATGCGATGATGTTTCTCTTTTGCTTACTAATTTTTTTTGTCTTAACTTGTTTTTACAGTGCTTGTGATTCTGATGTTGACGAAAATGGTTTGCATCATCTGGTTTTGTGCCGAATTATAATGGGAAAGATGGAAGTGGTTTCTCCGAGTTCTGAACAATTTCAGCCCAGCAGTGGAAACTTTGATAGTGGCGTGGATAATTTTAAGGACACAAAGTTGTATGTAGTATGGAATATGAATGTGAATACACATGTTTTTCCAGAATATATTGTGAGTTTTAGGATGTCCCTGCACAGCGAAGGTGGTCATTTTGTTTGTGTCACGGTATAAATTGCTTATTATCTGTTCTTCATCTGATTCTGTTCTCGTCTTACCTCATATCAGATATGTTTAGTAATGGTAGCAAATCTGGTATCTCGGTGGTTACTGGTCATACTGCACAATTGGAGCGGACACCTTCTCATCTTGACTCTGTAAGTGCTGATGTCATATAGAGGAAACAGAAGTTGATATATTAAACTTAGGATGTAGCACTTAGCATAGTCAATTGTGTTCGGTTGTAGGTTGATTACAACTCTTGTTTTTCCTTGAAACCTGCATTCTGTTAATAAATAGTTTTTTTGAAGAGTATTTGTGAAACATTTAAAAGGTGGGAAGTTGTCAACAGTTCCCCTCTCCTGCCAAGAACATTGAGGCTAAAACATTCCTCCATAGATCGCTGAAAAATCCAAGATTGCCTGCATCACCATGGATGCCTTTCCAACTGTTGTTTGCTGCAATCTCAAACAAAATAGCTCGTGAAGATAAGAAATTGGTTGATCAGTATTATAGTGAGTACCAGGTGGGTCTTCTATACTTGTGCACGATCCTAGCTTGAAGGTAATTATGGCACTAACTGGCTAACAATTCTACAGGGGAACTCTATAAGTCGAATGGAACTCATTAGACGCCTGCGCATAGTAGTTGGTGACAAGCTTCTGAAATCTACTATCTTGAGTCTTCCGCACAAGGTTATTAACAAGGTAGTTATGCATCATCAGAACTGATTGTATATTGTTATTGTGTCCTTGTATATCGGCATTGGTTCGCCATGGTTACTAAACATAATATGGATATCATTCATCAATTGTTCAATTGGTTGATTAAAAAAAGGTCCAATGATACCTCTTCGCTTGTTCATGTACCATTTGAATAGTTAATACCTATAATCATAACTCTCTTGTTGCTCTTCGAAATATCTTTCATCTCGCACTTTTGGGCTTCTTCTATTTTGAGACTACACAAGGGCATAAATAGTCAGTTCACGAGTCCTGCTGTAGCAGTTGAACTATCAGATCCCGTACTATTCTTTATTGTAACAATTCTCCATTTTTTGTTAATTAATGCGTGCCAGTGCATTGATTGTGGCTTTTCTTTTGAACTCTAGCCTTCAGTTTCCTAGCGAGAACCATCCCAGAAAGTGGAATAGGAAAGAGTTTTGACTGCTGGGAGTGGGAAAGGATCTTCAGCAGCTGTGCCACAGCGACGAGTTTTCCGTGTTCTACTTTCTGTTATTCATGTAAAATATCCGTCGACTTGAAAAGGTGTTTGCTATGAATGTTGGATGAATTTTATGTGTGCAAGACGAAGAACAATGTAGTCTTTTATTTGATTCTAGTGGGTCCGATTGGTTTCCAAGTAAATAAATTATCTTCCTTTATTAGCTGATTTTGCAGTTTGGTTTCCTGGCTTTGTGCGAGGAATACTATGGTTCAAGTACTAAGGATATTTCATGTTTTTGCATCTAATACTGAAATTGGCTTCGACTGCAAAATGGAACCATTAATCATCAGTTGTATTTTCTTTCTATGTTGAACGTCTTTGAAGAGACAAATCAAGTATCTAATGAAATTCTATAACTATTTAGGAGCCGCATGCCGGATCACGGAGTTTAAAAGAAATTGATCGTCCTTGTGGTTATGAAAGTGTTTTTCTATGGGATTGATCGGCGGTTGGATGTGCTGATTGAACTAATAAGCATGCGCTGATTGAACTAATAAGAATGATCTGTAGTGAAATTAATAACATTTTACAGAACAGTATTCTATTTTAAAGGATTCGGTAGTTTGTTAGAAGGTATTTTTTTTGTTGGATATTTGGGCAGTCAGTTTTGATATGGGTTATTCTGTGATGGTGATGGAAATTGAGTATATGAGAATTGTTTGGATGCAAAAACCAAGTTTTCTTTTGACTTAAAACATCATACAGGAACATATCATGGAAATAATTTTTTGATAGCAGAGAGTGAACCGATCATCCAACTGACTTGCATTCTCTCCATCAACATATAAACTCCTCCAATCCAACAGGGTTAGTGACATCAACAAGCTCTATACAATAAAATCAAAGTCAGTAGCATCCCCTCTACCAACATCACCAATGGTCACAAACACTTGAAACATTCAAAGCACTTGAAGCAAATGAAGTTCTTGGAACACTTGCAGCTCTTGAAACAATTGAAGCATCCACAACTCTTGAAACAATTGAAGCACCCACAACTCTCGAAACAGTTGAAGCACCCACAGCATTTGAAACAAGTTAAGCACTCGCAGTTCTTAAAGCATTTGCACTCACATCCCTTGAAACAATTGACGCAGTCCAAGTTCTTGAAACACTTGCACTCACAGCAGTTGGTGCACTTGATGCAATCGATATTCATTGAACACTTGCACTCACAGAACTTGCAACACTCGGAGGAGCAGTTGATACACTTGAAGCAGTCAATGTTCTTGAAACACTTGCACTCACAGCACTTGAAGCACTTGCACGCGCAGATATTTGAACATTTGCAGTCACAGCATTTTGAACACTTGCACTTGGCGTGCTTGGAACACTTGAAGCACTTGAAATTTTTGAAACATGTGAGCTTGCTGCAATTGGAACATGTGAGGCATTTAAAGTTCTCGGAACATTTGCAGTCAGTGCACGTGAAACAATTGCAATCAACGCACTTGGAACACTTGAAGCACTCGTTGCACTTGAGACACTTGAAACATTGAGAGCAGAGTCCACATAAACAGCATGCTTTAACTGCATTAGTAAAATCAGGGCACATTTGGATGCATTTTGAACAGCCGCAAGTGTTTTCACTACAGCATCTTGTATCCACTGCAGTGCCAGCAGATGCAAGTTGTGCTTGCCACTTCTTAAGGTAGGTGGCTGTTGTAATCATTTCCATTTCGAGGATGAACCGGCTCAGATGTCGAATGTACTCAGGGAACAGCTCCAAGTTGCTGTGGCCACCTCCATGGATCCACAATGGTTCATATGGTTCTCTTGCCAGTTTCCATAATCCTTTTCCATGATAGCAATGTACAACATCATCATCAGTGCCCTGTTCATATATTTTCATGAAGAAAAAAATATTAAAATAGTATCTCATAAGCAACATATTCACAAAGGTTCGATCTCCCAAGAGAAATCAATATACTGAAAACATCAATTTCTTGAAAGATCTACAAGCATATCCATAATTTTCAAGACAACCATTTGGTACCTTTTTTCCGGTTTTAGCTGCCACTGAATGGCATGGTATCAGAAATTAGAAGGAACATCAATCGTCAGGCACATACATTAGAATAACTATTTTGAATCACATTGATAATCAACACAGACAACTTTTTTGTAAATGGAATGTCAATCGATACCAGAATAAGTGTAGCGTACAACGGATACATTCAAGACTGATAAAAATTACCCAATGAAACACATGTAAAATGAAGATATAAAAGGAAGCAAGAAATGCATCAAGAAGCTAACTTAAGAGTGTAGTTTTACCATAAACAATATTTATTGCCTCTTATAAAACATATTCAGAAATGGTAACTAGATAATTTGACAGCTTAAGAAATTGCATAAAAAGTACTCACATGAATTACAAGCACTGGACACTTCACTTTCTTAATTTTCTTGACATTCTGCAAGCAAGAGTCATATCCATCAGCCAAATTCACAACAAAACTGATGAGAAAACTACAATTCTCCATCCCCAATGGAAGATTAAATCACAAGATCAGCAGAAGATGATTAATATGAAGGAGCTCACATTGTAGATGTCAAAGCAGAAGTTACTCTTCCCATGGCAAAGCACTCTAAGGCCGGATAGTATGGCACTATGTAGAATAACAGATCTGAGCCTCGGCAACTTAGCTGCCAAGTGCAATGTTGGTCCACTGCCAACAGACTGTCCATATAAAATTATGTCCTCTTGAGAAATGCCATATTGAGTCTCAAGGCACTCGTAAACAGCTTCTATGTCTGAATATGTGTGATTTTCACTGGGCTGACCAAACAAGGAAAGGGTATTAGTTCATAGTAAGATCTTCAAATTTCCATGTAATTTATCTGAGAATTACGACAACATCCTAAGCAATTGCAAGCTTCAAAATCGATTTTATACCTTACCAGTAGAAGCTCCATATCCAGAGTAATCGTAACTGTAAATTTAAAAAATAAAAAATAAATACATTATTAGCTTGAGGGAGGAGAAATTTCAAATACTAGAACAGTTTCTTAGTTTCAACCTTATTGTGCTCAAAATTACCATCATAAATTACTGGGTTAGAATAAATATAACAGTCAGTAAAAAAAATTAAAAACCATACGAAGGTGTGAGAAGGAGAACACTTCTAATAATAGAACAGTCCCACTCTTTCAAGCTGACTATGCGTATTACATGAATTAACAAACACCCAAAATTACCATCATAAAATTACTGGGTTATCCATGTTTGTCCACAATCAATCAATTACCAGTTCAAAAAGCACAAATAAGAGATCAAAATCTCGTTCTAACCAATGGAAAAAGTAGATGCCCAAATGGCCGAAAGAAGTACAAAAGAGAGAAAGTTGGTGCCTTCGTGATCGAAAAGTCGCTACGGTTGAAAATGTCGTCCCGTTGTTATCGCAGTGAAGAACAAACATTGAATATTGTGGGAGAGGATAAAACACACTCATGAAAAAAGACACACTAAAAAACAAAGATACCAGCTCAATCAGTAGGGGAGGCAACGAGATAGAATATGAAAACAATCTCACAAAAAGACATATAAGTAATGATTCAAACAACACAGATTTTCAAAGAGTAAACTCAAAGAGGTGTTGCGAAATATTATTGAAAATGATAGAATCAGATCAAAAAGAAGAGAAAGAAAAAAGATGCATGAAGCGGTAAAAGTCTATACTCTATACAAACACTGTACAAAGATCTCTTAACGGAATACTCGAGAGGCTCACCCCATGACATTAACTCTGAGGTTAACCTTGAGCTGCAGAAAAAGATCATAGAGCTGGCCGAGATCCGCTGCGTTGCCATGGGAGTAGAGGACGGTGAGCCTAGCAAACGGGTTCTTGAGGTAAAAGGCGACGACTTTGCTGCCATGCTTGGTGTCAAGGAGGAGGACATCCATGGAGCTGTCGCGGGGAGTCCGGCGACCACCACCCTCCCACCCCCTCCTCCTTGATGGTGTAGGTGGGCGGATCCGGGGGAAGAAGGCGAACTTGGACGCCAAGCTGGAGAAGCAGCAAACCATGTCCCCCAGCAACGCCAACCAGCTCAAACCTCATTGCTTCATCATGATAAAAAAACCCAAATAAACAAGCACAAGAACAAGTGTTTATGCACTATGCAAATGACAAAGAGAGCGAGTAGAAGCGGAAAAGGGTGTAGCTTTCAAAGCAAAGGCATCACTATCTGACAATCTATCTGAGAATCTGTGGACCGCCCAACAGAGGTGGTGGGCGAAAGAGATGTCACAGAGCACAAACTCCTGGGAGGAAGAGCACGGTGGGGAGAGTGACAAGTGAGCTAGCTTTGAGTCAGGGTGGTGCATATCATGCATGGGAAGGTTTCTTGTGCTTTCTTGGTTGTTGTGGCCCTTCTCATTCTTCTGCCATTGGGAGTAGTATTTTGTTCTCCAGAGTGGCTGCTAGAGATCGGAAGAAGAAGAAGAAGAAGAGGGAAAGGTGGTAGGAGGTAGATGGGATGGTAATGGCATGGGATGAAGAGAGAGAGAGAAGGATGAGAGCTCAAACTCAGCAATGGCAATGCAATGGCAATGGCAGGGGTTCTTCATGGCGGATTTTGTCCGCCTGTGGCGCACGTGACCGCCGCATGCGTGTTTTGGAATAAAACTCAACTCATCCCCTTCTTTGAGTTCTCATGAGTTGGGAAGCCCTCAACTCACCACACATTTCAAGCTTTTTTTTGTTTTCCAATAAAAGTGGATATTTTCATGGTTTGTTATGTTGAATTAAATTATCATAGCTATATAATTAAAAATGATTTTATTTTATAATTAAATAATTTTAAAATTAATGGCTTAAGGATTTAATTATTAGAATAGTTACCATTGATATAACAAATATATTCTTTTGTGGGTTGGACACAATTTTATATTTATTATCTATGAATTGTGAATATTAATTTACTTTTCTCTTAATTAAATTGTAACTATTTTACGAACAGACTTATGATTTTGCTTCTCGGAGATTACAATCTTTTTTTACGAATTTATACAAAAATTACAAAAGCTATGTCTCTGACACCCTCAAATGTTACGTACGTACGTGGAAAAAAATTATAATTTATATTTTTGACTGATGATAAAGTTTTAAGTATTACAATAATCCCAAATGTTAAAAATGAAATTATTTTTTATTTTGATTAAAATGGGACTATTTTTTACCGCAATGGAGTACATTGATATGTAAATAATAATTCTAAATTTATAATTATATATCTATAATTTCTTATTAAAATGAATTATTCAACTAAATTAAGTGCTTCTTCTGAAATATTTTTGTGTTGCCCTATATATCATTAACTAAATGTTCATAAGATAGATTTAGTTTACAAGTGGTAGTTATGGATTCCATTTCTATACCCTTGGCTAATTAAGAAAATATTGGGCAATATGTATCTTATGAAAGAAAGATGATGTAACTTTTAGAATATTATAATATATGCAAATTGATTAATTTTTTTCCATGACCGTGGCAAAAACCGTGACTATTTTTTCAGGGGAAGCAACTATTTTGTTTTGTCGCGGTTGCTTGCATGCATGACAAAATAGTCACGACAAAAAGCATGTCTTTTAAGTTTTATCAGTGAATTTTAAGTTGTAAAACTTATTATATCAATTTAAATAATTATATTTTGACGACCTTTTTTTCCCAACAAAGTGATCAGTAAGTAAAATAATCAAGTATAAAATGAAAAATGTCTTTCTATTTGGGCAAAAAACAATGAAAAACTTAAAGCCCAGATACAAAGGAAAAGGGGAATAATTAAGGGAACAAAGATACAAATAAAAGAGTTCAAAAATAAAAAACGGAGATATGTATATAGAGTGTACAAATTGAGACAGTTTAATAATTATTAAATTCAATGACTACTATTAGTGCAACTATTTAATATGACAGTGCAAGGGCTTGCTATTATTCAATAAAGTGATATATCACAATCAAATTATATTGTCGATAATTATTTGAAGAATCAAGATAACATCTACACTATACATTTTGACATGGGACCAATATAAACCTCAGCTACTATTGTATGAGGTGTCCAATGTAAACATTTTTTTTAATAGATGCTGCAAATCTATGGTCCAATACTCCCAATGTTGAATGTATTTGTATACTTGATTTGAGACATTGGCTAACCAAAGATTCGAAATACCAGGCAATGAGGCAACAAGTAAATTGGTGTAATATGGACCAAATATTTTAATTAAGACCATCCAAAACCATGCCCCTGTCTTGTCGTTAAGTTTAATTACCTTGAATTTTAATATCAATTTTGGAGCTATGCTCAAATAATGGGGTGTAAAATGGAATATAGCAAATCATATCTAAATAGTTGACTTTAATTTTGATCATATTTCTTGAAGATTGAAAAGTAGGGCGGTTCTTAGAGTGAATCGAACAAAGGTTTGATTATCTCAATTATCTGCCTGCTCGTTTTCATAATTGAGCTAATTTAAGTTTTGCTTTGTTATCGACATTATTTTTTACTTTATTTTTTAAATAAATAAATGCCTCACTTCTAATAATACAATCTCTAAAATGAAGTTAAACACATTAAAAACTATTACAAATATTTACTCTTTTATTACTTTTGTAATATAGTTTTAGGGGGAATCTAATATAAATATTTTAAAATTTAACCTATTAAGCTTCAAGTCAAATAGACTAAGACCCAATATTTTTTCTTTTGAGTTTGAATCAAATTTTAATTTATATTTATATCCTTGGCAGAATTGAACATGGTTGAGCCAGCAAAACCCTCTCAATAGCATGCTCATGCTCCCAACAAAATTTCGAGAAAAACTATAACCATCACATCTAATTTTCAATTTTTTCAAAAGTTTTTTAGTTTCCTTGGGAATAAACAATGTTTGGGTGAGATGAAACTTGGCCCAATACGAGGGAAGCCTATCCTAGAGTGAAGAAAATAGGGAGAAGAGGCTTAGGGACCTGATCTGTGATTCTCAATTACGAGGCTAACATATATACAAAAATAAACGAAGATAAGACAGGAGTAGGGTGAGTACAATGTTTATAAGGTGGTCATATATTAACTGTCACCCATGTCACAATATAGATTCGAGGTGTTTCCCGGAATCATATAAAGTGGTCAATTTTTTTGGCTAGTGTAGAAATCCTATCTTAGTTTTTTATGATGCAGGCGAGAGTAGTTTCAGCTTGCATAATATTTCTTTGCGGTCCGGTCTGGGTACCTAAAATTTTATTATTTATAATTATATATATTTAGAGATAGGTATAAGTATAATATAGTTCAGATATGACTATATTTATGTCTGATCTAAATTCAAAAATCTGAATATAAAAATTTGAATCTTGACATGAATTCGAAGATTATATATATTTTATTTATTATATCCATACTCAATCTGAATTTGCAAAACTCTTAACCGATTTAAATCCAACTTGATTAATTAAAATAATATAGATAATATAAATTTAATATAAAATTGAAAAAATAATTAAAAAATATTTTTGTCAATATTTGTAATATATAATTTTATAAATATTACATATTTGGAGCGGATATTGATCGGATCACCCTTGATCCATTTTTTATATGAATATTTCAAATATATTATATATCCAAAAAGTATAAACCCAAATCCAATCCAAAATTATTTTCAGAGTATATATAAATAGGTCACATTCGGATCGGATTTAAGATTTACGTATAGAGGTCCATATCTACTTAAACCAATATCCATGTAGAGGTCCATATTCAGATTTGGGTTACGATTGAGGCCCTTAATATTTCGTGAGTGCCTGCCTGCCTGGTGGTAAAAAAAGCAAGAAAAGATAAAAAATAAGGTGAGAGTATTTAGCAAAAATTTATCATTTCTTTATTTTTCTCACCGCGATAGCAACAACAAAAAAATGCTCTGCGGTCGTAAGCATAACAAAAAGATACTTTAAAAGTTATAATAAGAATTTAATGAGCTTTATCTGAATTATGATCTTGCTTTATTAGGTAGAGGTCATGCCCTACTTATACCTACTTAGTAGCCATTAAAACGTTGCCTGTTACTTTTGCGTAAAGTCATAAACAAGAGATAAACGTTCGATCTAATCTAATTAAGTTGGCTACTGCCTTCTTCCACCTAAAGATGGGTACTCTATCAACGAAAATTAGACGATGATTACGATAACATAATTTTCTCTCTTTTTCTTCCAGAGTTGCACTAGGAATAGCATCAATTGTCCTCTTAAAATAACCACAAGGTGATCATCTTCCGATATGCATCACTCCCACTCTATAACCTAATAATTTTTTTTCTAGAAGCACTTTTAATACTAACCCTCAAAATTTTTTAAATATCATACCAATTATAATATCGGGTTTTTAGCCAATATGGAGCATACATGATTCAACCGAGTCGAATGAGATTTAACTATATTTTAAAATTTAAAATTATAAATAAAATATTTTATTAAACATTTAAGATATTTTTCATTATCGATGTTTAATTAAATAACCTTGATTTTCAATAAAGACATGGTTTTTGAAAATTTTCGAATTAAAAATCAGGTTCAAATTAAAATAGTATTAAGATCTAAATTATACCTCACCCCTTCTCTTCTGAGGACAATAAATAGAGGCTAGCATAAATGGTCCCCTTTCAGATAAAATGTTTCTCCTTATCCAAATTCTAAATGGCCCCAAAATTTAATCAAGCCGACATAAAAAATTATATCAACTTTGACCGGGAAACAAGTGGGTCTTATATAATATTGACCCAAATGCATACAACTATATATAAATAGATACATTTCTCCAACCTTCAAACACTAAAAAAAGATATATTTTTTCCTCGCACATGAGCCACAAAGATAAGAGTATTGGATAGACACACAATGATATTTGAACATAGATGGAACAGAATCTAGCCTGCCTTGCTTGTGGACGACATGGTATGGGTATTTAACTGTAGCAAACTGTACCTGAGAACAGAGAGCACAAACCTTTTTCATTGATTCTGGTACTTCATGTACTATAGTGAAACTCGTGTCTGTATGGTCATGTGCAATATATCAGATCCATCTTCGATGATAGGTATTGGAGTCTTGGGCCAACCGCATCATGGCAAGGAAGAACATATTCTTTTTCCTCTGAAAAAGTTACCATGTGTTATATCTTGAAGAAATCAAAACAGCACCCAAGTACCAGAACATTGAATTTGTTCAAACTAAAATCACGCTGGGTCACGTACCAGGTGGTCAATAATCTATAAGAATCATGTAAAAAAACACAAAGTTACAGATGTTTTGTTGCTTCTTGTGCCAGCCGAGGAACCATTTAAAGATACTGTCCCAGCCATTGGTGGGTCGCCATTCAAATTTGATATCCACCGCAATAAAATCAAGTTTCTATAGTACTGGGTAAGACGAAAACTCAAAAAGTAAATAGATCATCTTTATGTTGCTGCTTCTTTGTGGTATGTCCATCTGATGAGCTACCTTTTTTACCAAAGATCATTTCATCAAGGTCGTTCAAGTAGCCATCTTCCGCTCCACGTGCAGGAGAGCCTGCTGATTGTCTGATCAAAGCTTCTTCTTTACCTCCACGAGGCGACTCAGCTGGTTCGACAGCCACAGGTATCAAGGCCGGCTCAGGAGCAGAAGGCACTAAATCTTTCTTCTCGAAATTAGCTTTTATTTCTTCGTATTTTGAAAGCACCTTCTGGATTTCATCGTTTACATTCAAGGACTCTATAAGCAAAACCTCATTATCACCTGCAGTTTCAATAATCCGTTGGATAGTAAATTGGGATTGGCGGCATTGTTGCAATAGTGTTGCAGTCAAGTCATCCTGTGAAATAAAGATAGTCATACAATGAGAAAACAACTCTGCCAGCAAAGTTCCTTAATCAAAATTTCGATCAACTTCCACAAGATATATTACTATGTTGTTCAAATATGTTTCAGACAAACAAAGGCAACAGGAAGACAACTGGGATACGTTGGCCTTTAATCAAAACATGCTACCACATCTAAAAGAAGCTGATGTGACAATCAGTAATAATCATTCTAATGAAGATTTTCTTTAAAGAAAAGAGAGAGAGAAATGAGAAATATCATAGTTACAAAGATTTTGACTCGATATCACAGTTTTGTCCAGAAAATAGGAATGTATTTCACTCCTCATTGGCAGTGATTGACAAAAACATAGAGGACATGGTCAAAGTCTATGGCTTTCTTGATCTTTAACCAAGATTGTTGTAAAGATCATGACCATCAAAATGCAAACCATAGCATAACATCGTCAATGTCCTCCTATCCCACCACGGCCTACACTGACCACACGACTTTAACCATCAATTAAATCTCACAACTGGTAAATGACAAAACAAGACCCATTTAATAGATATAAACCTTTGACGATTTTTTTTTTATAAAAGTCATATGTATGGCATGAATTGCAATAACATGAATACTTGACCCTATGCCTAATTACACATTTAGTTATACAAAAACAATAAAAACTCCAATGATATATGCATTACCAAAATAGCTGAATAGAAAGAAAAAAAAGGTCATTGTTGGAGTTTTAAGATTAAAAAGCTAATGGTGCAAATTTGCCCAAGTTAAAGCAGGCGTAACCTAGATAAAAGGAAAAACAAGATTATGAATATGTGTCCCCTGAAAACCTATCCACCGTATGGAACAGAACTTCGCTACAAGTTGTTGAGACTACACACTTTGCAAAATTGAACAAATATAGATGAGCATTGAAACAGTTCACAGTACTTATAGAAGTACAAGTCAAGTAGGATCACCTTCAAAGCATCTTGATGTGGTGAAGAAGTCAAGACAGTGGCAAGGAGCTCCACACTGTTGTGTGCAACATCAAGTGCTTCCTTTGTTTGCTCCGGACTAAAACTCTGAGGGACATCATCCTGGCGAGTTTGTTGGGCAGCCACCAAACTTGTCCCAGATTCTGAAACTGAACGAGGTGGAGTAAAAATAGGGGCTAGACTCTCACTGTCACGTCCTGGAAATTGAATACCTCTGGATTTCAAACTCTGGAACAAACAAGAAAAAAGTTTAATTTTTAATCGCTTTGGACAGTTAAAAAAAGCCATATACAGAAACTTCCACTGGTCACCTTGTATGTTTGCTCATAAACTGGTAGATACCGGAGTTCATCCGCAGATTCACCCCATGATTCAATCAACATAAGAGCTTTGTTTCGATTATTGACAATAGTCTGAGGATCATCGATCAATTTGACCATCTCATCCAGGACACATTCTCCAGCAGCATCAGAGAATGCCTTCTCACAGTTCTTCACACATGTTTCAAGCAAAACTAGGACCAGGTACTGCACTCTTGGATAATTCATCATCATCCGCCTCTTGATGGCACGGATCAGCTCAATGCTGTTGACTTTCTCACTGTTGATCATGTCACATACTTCCAAGTTAGCAGACCAGTCAGGCTCTTCCAAGTTCTCTGAGGTTGCATCCTCGACAATCTTATCAGCAGGGTTCTGACCCTGAAACAGCTCTTTCACCTTGACGGTCATAGAAGTCATACCGGCAGACATCTTCCGGCTCACCTCCGCCCCACTAATCTTCAGGAGCTGGCCAAAGGCACTAACTTTCTCCATCAGATTATCATTCATTTTCAAACTCCAAACGACTAACAACTCACAAGCTAGTTTCAATTAGACTTCCAGATTGAGGACTCGTACGCAAAATTTTGAACCTGCAAAATTTCAAAGAAGTTCAACTTTTAAATATCAAAACTGCCTTCAAACAAATCAACCAGTAAATTGAAAATTACCAGCAAACCCAGTTGGCTAATAACTAAAAGATAAAATGTAAAAAAAAGGGGGGGGCATTATTTAAGTTCTGAATTTCAAAGCAGATATCTTTTTTCAGGTAAAAATCAAAGACAAATCACTCTGTTAATACAAAACTACCAGCATGCCTAGTCTACCAGCAAGTAAAAGATAAAAATAGACAGAACATCGGGAATGCATTATCATATATATTTGAGATTGTACAACATACAGACCACCATTCACTGCTCTAACTACTTCCAACCAATCAACAACAAATTTTTTTTTCAAGTAAATATGTTGGATTAAAAAAAATCAATCAATGAACTCAAAATTTATCAGTATTCTCAGTGTTAATCAACAAAGTAAAGACGAATATAGACACAATAATAGGCATGCAAACTACCTAATTTGCCAAAAGATCTCAACTTAGAACACCAATCCATCCAATTATACACACAAAACTCTAGAACACAAGAGATTCACCAAGCTAACTGTGAACAAGTGATCAACGACATTGTGCTATATACCTGACCAATTTCAACAACTGTGAAAAAAAATTAAAAGTACAAACATGAATCAAAATTACACATTGTTGAGACCAAATCTGAAGTAAAGGTGGTACCTTTGGATCGATGGCCTACTCAGAAGGGAGAAATCGAAAGAGGCTTGGGAGTACGGAGGGGAGAAGGAAAAGCTTTGTAGCGAAATTATAGGAAGAAAACTCCAATATTGGGAAATATCACTTTCACCCTCAAATTTGATGATATAACCCATTACTGTATTAGAATTTTCCCTTAAACCCAATATAAATGATTAAATTTTCTCAACATTTTGTATTAGAGTTAGCCTATCTCTCCGTACGTGGCTTCTTAAAATAATCAACTTACGAAACGATTACTTATAAAAAGGTTATTTGAGACTTAAAAACAATTTACAAGTTTAGAGTGGGAGTCTGTTTAGAGTAGGCACGACGGTAAGAAAGAGTGCGGTAGAATGTTATAATCTTGGGATATGGGATACGAGGTTATAAATTTTCCTCTATTAATTATATTTAATAATTAAAATTAATTGGTGAGTACCGTGAGTTACAAATTTCTTAAAAGTCATATTTTATAATTAAAATTAGTTGGTGAGTACCATGGGTTATAAATTTCTTAAAATTATTAATTATTTTAAAATGTAAGTAAGTCCTATAACACATTTCTTCATGGCTCATCCCTTTTGGGCTCCTCCTTAAGTCTCCCCCTCCTATGTGTATATTTTATTGTTTTTCATGTATCACATCTTCACTTTTAAAAGAATGTGTTGGAAAATTTCCTACATTATGTTCATTCGACGTTTCTTTCGACAAGATTAACCCATATATACAATTAAAGTTACTTCTTTCGATTTCTTACGTAAATAAATAATTATATGGTTAACATAAGCATATGAAAACATAATTATTATGATCAAGAAACAAGCCTCAATGCTTCAAATATAACACCAACAACAAATGTGTAAATTTATTTACATATATTACTTATACTGAAAATGCACCACTATTACATAATGACAATATCAATTTTTATCAAATGCAGGATACCAATGAAAAAATAAATATCAAACTTTCAAATGCCACTTCAAAGTACAAAATTTATTCTGTTTTTTTTTATGGGTCTTTATATGTGTGTACAATATATTTGAGTTTAATTTAAATATATACTTCCATACTTGTTGCATGCAAAAATAAAGGATTTTTTGATTGGGCACAATAAGCAGGAAAACAAGTTTATCCGGTTGACAAAAGAAGTCAAAGATCATATATGACTCCAAATAATATTGTAACACATCACCTATTTTACATATTACCCTTTCGATGTTTTCATACTTGAACTTCGTTGACTTAATTTTCTTTGTAAGTTTTATGTTTATTGAACACTTTGTTTAAGGGGAAGTCTTTAAAAAATATTGCTCCACAAGTCTGATAAGGACTACGAATTTTTATTTATCTTTTTAGAACATTTAACAACTAGAAATAATAATTTTATAACTTATATTACTGTATTTGTGAATACTTATAAGGCCCCGTCCATTGGTTATGATTAGTTTCTTTAAAAGCGAGTACTAAAAACATTATTTTTAATATAGTAAATATTATCCTGCACATGTGAAACTAATTTTTAGGAATTTTTACATTAAATGTAAATTATGACAACAATGTTTTGAACCGAGCCTGAGTTTAACAATTTTTTATAATTATTTAGTGATAGGTTATAAGAACATGACTGGTATTTTTAGTCTACGGTCTTATGGCGTCGTTTTGTCGGTCATTTCCTGGAATGAACAAATCTGAATATTTGATTTATTTTTATTTAATCATCAATTTGTCACACTCAGCTTTTCTTCCAAGTTTTATTTTTTCCTTTTTTTATAATTTTTTTGTGGGGGTGGGGCCCTTCCTTTCATCAATCACGTCACGGGCATGCCCCAGCAATAATAATCCAACCGTGACGACTTCCAAAGTTTGACGTTTCGGTTTAGAAAACGATGTCCATCAATCCCCATAGACATCAACGGCCAATAATTTCCGCCTCCCTTCCACCGTCCGATCAAACTCCAAAAACACGGAGAGGTCAACGGACAGCGATTGGCGTAAGCGACAAGGCACAATCCCAACCGTCCATGCCGCCTCTGCTTTACGCGCACGGAAAGCGACGACGCGACCGCCTCTCCAACGTCGACGGCGTTAGGTCACGGCGCCGTCCATATCTGCGCCGTCGGTGCGCGGAATCGAATCTTGTTCTCCATTTTATCGGGAGGCGGGCGCCAGGGTTTCGGTGGATCTGGGGTTCCATCCCTCTTGTGGTTTGTTGTTTTTGATCGATTTTGATCCCGCCGATCCCTGGCCTGTGCAGAAAAATGGGAACCCCATTTCTCGCTGGATCGATAGGTATAATTTTTGAATTTTTTTGCTCCTTGTTTTTTTTTTTTTTGAAGTTTGATTTGAGTTTATGAATGCTGTGCAGTCTTTTTTAAAAGAAGATTTGAGGGTGTGAAATGATGCTTAATGTACAATGAATGTTTTGATTTTATATTTTTGAGATCTATTTTATTGACTGGTGGTTATTTTGAAAAAATATATTTTTGCTTCATAATCGGTAGTCTGCATATATTTAGAACTTGTATGCTCTGTTGATGAGAAGGCATATATATATATATACATATATTTTTTTCCCTTTTTTGTTCGATGTTGACTTTTTGGATGGTGTTTTGTTACTCTATAGTTTTCACTTGTGTTTTCATGATGCATAGGACTTGATCTGTGAGGATTAGCGGTTTTTTACCTTGGTTAAGTCTAGTGGCTTGATCGGGTTGTTTGACTTTTTGAAAATGTGAGCTAAAGGTGCTTGTTTATACTTGATTAATTAATTATATCGCGTGGTGTGTCTTTCAGGAGTTGTTTATCTTTGGATTTTCCGATTTATTTTTGTTTTGGCGCCAATAAGGAGGGGGTTTGTAATTGTTTCATTTCAGTAATTTCGCCTTAGGGAATCATCTGTATATAGATCTGATGAATATTCTTGTAAAGCATGTAGCGCTTATGCTCTGTCAGTGGTATTTTGGTCTAATCACTTGGGTTCTGCATACTGGGTGGTTGAGTGCGGTTTGTGTATGCTTTCATATGTATCAAATGCCA
Source organism: Piper betle (assembly GCA_033002965.1). Classification (NCBI taxonomy): domain Eukaryota; kingdom Viridiplantae; phylum Streptophyta; class Magnoliopsida; order Piperales; family Piperaceae; genus Piper; species Piper betle. The sequence continues at coordinate 21,150 of JAURVB010009645.1, read as the reverse complement.
AGTTTAACTTCTTTTCGTTTTTGTTTTGTAGCGGCAGCTAATGGTCATTTATGTACATTATCATACTACAGTTGACTTTTCTGATTGTTCAATTGAAAAGAGTTGCCTGTTATTGTAAATAGCTGGCTCAGTGGACGTAGTTAGAGCTTTGATTCCGGTGGTTGGCATCTTATCTGTTGATCAAAATGGATGTCAAAAGCGTAAAGGCATCGGATGACCATAGAACAATTTCTGTTAGTTTAAAGCGAAGAAAGCTGTCCAATGTGCTGCGCTTTTTGTAAGTATTGCTGGTAAGAAATCAACTGCTCATAAAAAACACTGTCGAAGGATTGCAACGGGTGAAGATCAGGGTCTCAAGGGGATAAAATTATGTGGATGTAAGAAGGATTACTCTTGCTCATCACTTCTGAAGAATTATAAGAATTTTATGAATAGTAGTTTACCTCAACGTTTGATGTTACGTGAAAAAGGTGCATGGAGAATTGTTCCGGACAGATTAAAGACATTTGCTAGAGAATCTTTCGAATCAAAGAAAGCCATCACAGAGGAAGTGGTATTTCAAGGCCATCGCTTGATATTTGATTTTCTGAGGATGGTTCAGATTGACTTGACTAATGGTTTGCAGTTGCCGTTGGCCTGGATTGATGATTTTGATGTTTGTTTCTTTCCAGAATTAGGTCAAGATGGTTACTCTTGCAAAGGAATGGAACATGCCAAGGCAAAAGAGCCAAATGGGACCCGTGAAATAGAAGTGCGTTTAGAAATTGATTTAAGTGATGGGAGGGAATTGAAGTCAGGAGGCAAGGAAAGTGGTCCTAATTTTCATTTGATGCAGCTTGAAACCAAACCCATGTACGCAATTAACAGTGATGAAGTAGGCATCAACAAGAAGCTTGCTCATAAGGCGGTCTGTGAAAAGTCTTGTCTTGATGTTTTGGATTGTGGGCCAATTAAACTCTCTAAGACTTGTAAAAATTATACTATTACGCAGAAAATGTTTTTAGGTGGTTTTGGCCAACATATGAATGCCAACAATGTAGATGCCATATACCGATCACCTACCGGAAATATATCTGTCAAAAATCGATTCAAACTTTTCCAAAACCAGGTTGGATTGACGGGGAGTTGTCGTGGCAATGCTAATGTCAAATACGGTTGGTTGGCTTGTTCAATGCAAGCTGCTGAAGAAATATTGACTTATGGAGTTCGAGACAGTTTGATGGCCAAGTTTAAGGAGCCTGTGCATGGTGGGGGGCTTGTATTCAGGCCGTCCAACTGTTCTCAACTCAGGTGCTTTTTCTTTTTCCTTTCGTTTTTTTTCTTATAAAAGCTTACTCCCAGAATGGAGAGTAATCCTGTTATCAAGTTTTGTCAAATCTTTGAAATTGGTCACATTTTATCCTGTGTTATTTATAAAAAATGCAGTGTGGTCATTTGTTATAATATTGTGTCAAATTTTTGATGTAAGATGTGTTGGTGACCTTTTCTGTTGCTTATTTTAGAGTTCCAACTTGCCTTTTGCAGTGCACGTGATTCTGATGTTGACGAAAATGGATTACACCATCTGGTTTTATGCCGCATTATAATGGGGAGCATGGAAGTAGTTTCTCCGGCTTCTGAACAATTTCAGGCTAGAAGTGACAATTTTGATAGTGGGGTGGATAGCTTTGATAACCCAAAGCTGTACATAGTAAGGAATAAGAATGTTAATACACATGTTTTTCCGGAATATATTGTTAGTTTTAGGATGTGTCAGCGCAACAAAGGTGTTTTCTTACCAAAGACCTTGCTTTCTTGGCTTATCTGTTCAGCTATCTTATTCTGTTGTTTTTTTCTTTTGGTGTCAGATATGTTGTCTGGTAATGGTAGCAAATCTGGTATGTCAGTGATTACTAGTCAAACTGCACAGCTGGAATGGACACATTCTCATATTGACTCTGTAAGTTGTTATCTCTTAATGAATATGTCACGTAATTAGTATGTAGCACTGTGCAGGTCATTTGGTGTTGGTTTTCTGACAAATCTTCTTTCTTCTACTCTTTCTGTACAATCTACATTCGTGTATATATTTAAAAAGTTGGAAGTTGTTGACAGTTATCTTCTCCTGCTAAGATAATTGATGAACAAGCATCACACCATGATACGTTGAGAAATCAGAAAGTACCTGCATCGCCATGGATGCCTTTTCGTTTGTTATTTGCTGCAATAACTGACAAAATATCTCGTGAAGATAAGGAATTGGTTGATCAGTACTATAGTGAGTACCAGGTGGGCCTTCTATTATCTTGTTTGGTCTTTGCCTCATGATATGTATGGTGCTAATTTGACTAACAATGCTTACAGAGGAAGAAGATGAGTAGAGAGGAGCTCATCAGACATTTACGTGGATTAGTTGGTGACAAGCTTTTTGAAATCAACCATCATGAGGCTCCAGCGTAAGGTAGTTCGGTATGATCTACATTCTGGGTTTTTTATTTTTTTAATAATGTTGCATGTTGACGGCATTGATTAATCACCTTCTCCATCATTATCCTCATCTGCCAAGTTTCCTATGGTTGATTGGAGAGCAGGTCCTATTCTTAACACTTCACTTCACTTGATCATTATTTCTCTTCAAAATATTTTCATTTATGGGCTTCTTGGCCTTCATCTATGTCCTTTTGAACCAGTTTGCAAGTTACATGCTTTCTTTATTTATGATTAGCATGCATGTTTTATATATAATTGCTGATTTTGTTCTGTAATTATTTTGGTTTGTGTTACTCCTGGTCTTGATTTTTTTAATTACTTGTACCGATTGCTCTGTACTGTCATGAGCATGGTCTGATGTTATCTTGGTAGAGATTGAACACAGGAAGTAATTGGCAATTGTGTTAACTATTATTGCTTAAAGATTTAGGATTGCCTAATTGGTCACTCATGATTTTGGTTAGTGGTGGTAGTACAACCGAATCATATAACATTATGCCATTTACGCTGATTCTGGTTGTGTCAATATTTGAATTAATATTGCTCATGCAATAAACTTGATGACATCTTTTTATTTTGGTTATAGCCTCTAATTCCACCGCAAAGATCAGCTGAGAAAATGGAGCCGGTAAGTGGTTTAACAAGTGGGAGTGCAAAGGGAATGTGAGGAACTGATCTTCGCAAAGCAAACTTCTCTAATGTTGTTCGGTTGGTGCATACCTTCTCATTCCTCTTAGTAATGCGTCGACTTGAAAGAGATTGTCTACTAATGTTAGATGAATATTTTATCCTTTGTTATTTGATGCTAGGACAATGGTTTTCCTTCCTTTTATTTTTCATTGTTTTGTTTTGTTTCTGGTTGGATTGAATGGATCGAAGTACGTAGTTTTTTGATAGATCAGTAACGTTCTTCTTACTTGGCCTTGCCCCGATTTGGATTTACGGATATTGTAAAGAATTGCTGCAACCCGCATTCAACGAGATGACACACTACCGTGTAGCTATTTTTTGGGTATTCCTTAACAAGGTTGAGACTGAAACCTTCATTCGTTGATTTACACCTTATTCTTAGACGGAGATGTGATATGGGGAGCTCATGTTTTTGAAACTTAATTTCTTTTTTAGTATGCTTAATTTAAACATAAAAAATGCATTTGTTTTATAAAGAGGACCAAAGCTTTTGGGTACATATCATGCATCTTTGAGATTCAGAATTTTGGGCCCTCTTTGTGGCGGGATCTCCTCATGTATACGATGGGATAAAGCCATATTGGTGCAAAGTTAAAAATTCAATTTGTTTCAACTTTGTTTGATGAGGGAGTTGACATACTAGTACTGGTACAAGAAGTGGGATGATAGTCCAGAGAAAAATGATATGCCTGCTAAATACATGAATGCTGGGTAGGCAGGCAGAGTACCCCGTTGCTTTGCGCTTGCTCCCTACTCCCTCCATCTTGAAACGTGTGAAATGACGAGTCCGGCCAGTCTATACAACTGTGTCGTCTCATCAATCACAAGCCACAATGGACACCCATTCTTCTCGCACGGGAACTTTGTCAGCTTCCCTGACCACTCGCCAGGTTCCCTTGACACAGCCCATCTACCCACAATATTAGTTGTGTGATGCTCACTCTAATCCCTCTTGTTATCAAAGGTAATCAATCTCTTTGCATCGTTTTATGAATCTTATTCCATTATGTAGTTATATATGTGCATGCCTTAATTTCATATTTTTTTAATTGGTCGTCATTTTGTGTGTACACTATCAAAATGATTGATCACGTAAAACAATGAAAGTTTGATGCGGTTTAAAGGGCTAACCTTGGGTAGCAGCATTGGTTAATACATTTCATTGTTTGTGTATCGTGTGTATTGTTGGTCTTAAGTCTGGACAAAGAGAAGGGTTGGCGTCATAAAAGATATTTTATCATAAATAATTTTGTCATTTATTATCACATGGATCTTAATTAAAGGTCTACATCATTGATGGGTATTGATGAAAAGAAAAATAAAAAGAAGTGTGGAGATGATGGTATTAGCTTTGGATGCCAAAATTGATGTGGAAAATTCTCCAGCCCCAGATAACGTCGGGCACCTCATTATAATAATGAGCTCCAAGTTTTAACTTTGAAAAAGAAACGCCAGGTATCAGATCAAGGACATTTGCCCAAGGTAATGGTTTCACTTCTTACAAGTGCTCTTACAAAGCTTGCTCAAGCCTAAAGGTGATGTACGGTAAAAACTCAATGGCCACCAATTGATTGGAAGGGGATAACAAAAATGCTCACGTTATGTGATTTAAAATGCATTTTGTGATTGAAAGAGATTGGCTTTGTTTAAACTGAAAAATGACTAACACAAACGAGCAAGATTCGATCAAATTTTGTCCGGCTGCTCCATCTTTTCTGTAGTTTTTAAAAAAAACGCCCATTATGAACAAGTTTTTTGTCAAAAAAACCTCAACATGAATAAAAAAAATAAAAAATGGTGGATCAGGTGATAGAAAGAAGAAAGCTGTCAATGTATTGCGGTCACATTCCTGATTCCTCTTCGATTCATAAGACAAAACAACAGTAAATCTTGCAAAAGAATGGTCGAACCAAAACAAGAATAAAATGGAGCAGAAAATTTCAGAAGCTGTGCATTAATCGTCACTCTTCACAGCAGAATAGCAAAGCAGCTGTGCATGCCCGGTCCTGGCCATGGCAATCTCTCTTTTCCCGAGTAAAAAGGAAAAAAGAAAGAAGAGAGAGAGGTCTTTCATGCAGAAGGATCTGCCATGCACGTCAGTATAGGTCAGAGCAGCTCAGAGCTCGAAATTACCACACGCTGGAGAGAGAAGAATCACTTAGGCCTTTTCAACATCAACGGTTCTTCCCCTATCTACCCTACTGAGCAGAAAGAATAAATATACATAAATGATGGTGTAATCATGCCCAAATAATTCCTTCTTTTGTTAGGTCTATATGGGTTCCCAGTACTAATACTACTACTCATAGTATTGTCATCATCCTCTCTCGTTTCTGATGCTGCTATAAAATATTGACTGTACACGCCGCTGGTTAGAACTTAGAATATAGAAAAGGAATAGATAAGAACAGATGTTGGAAATGGTGACCTAATGTTATTATTGTGACCATTGGAGAGGGTTTTTTACGGAGTCCATTTTAATAAAATGGGGTGCCCACAATTCACAATTTTTGAATTTACCTCACGAACTTGCTTTGGATTGAATCATTGGAAACTCAAATGTATATAAAGAAAATATTATGCAACTTTGGAACTCTAGATCTTTATGATGTTATATGAGATATCAAAGAAATATTTGTAGCTCACTCACTTGTTGATAATGGTAGCTAGGCAGCATCTCACTAATTAATTAGATATCTTTGTTTTTGTTAAAAAGAGAGGAAAATGTAATTAATTAACTATATATGTTTTTTATTATGGGAGCACTCTTAATGAAGGTTGTTTTATTGAGGTTATTTTTCCTTACCCTGCTTAAGAGATGAATGTCTTATTGCCTTATTTTCATTGAACAAGTATTTTCGATAAGGTCTTTTTGCGTTCACATGTTTGGCTAGGTTTTTTCATGGCTGATCTTAGTCATTGCTGTGATTTTGGTGTTCAGTTTATCCTCATTATGAATTGTGTATGTGCATTTGAAAATGTTTCCAGTCTTCGAACCCAAATATAATCATAAGATGGACTATAAAACAAAAATCAAAATATATTTATAAATTTTCAATATTGGTTAATTATTTTTTAATAAAGGATTTTGTTTGACCATCATGTTGCACTTGAGCCACATTATTACAAATAATATTATAGCTGATCTGGGATTCTATTAGATGGTGAGCTAGACTAGGTTTACGAGCTAAATAAAATAATTTCAATGATAAAATTTCTTAAAAATAGCTAGAATAAAATGTAAGATTTTTTAAAAATTAGTCTTACATCAAATGATTAACAAGGTAAGATCTAGTATAATATATTATAGATCTTGAACTTATTTAACTATTGTTGAACAGAAAATTTATGTTGGTTATTACCAAAACTCCACCACTTGGTTCCTAAGCTGGCTAGGAACAACCATCATGCTCTAATAACCTATTAAAACTTAATGAGTTATTTGTATATTTCGACTTCTGAACGCCTTTCCATCGATTCATGCAAGGCCACCTTGTGCAGGGTGCACCTTTACTTTTTCCTCCCGAGACTAAAGTAGCAGAGAGGTGCATTATTGGGGAGGAGGAGAAGGCGTGGTGATGCGTAATGTCCGCCGGTCACCGGCATTGTCTTGGGAGGAGGAAACCAAATTCCCCCACCGCCCTCCCGAATTCCACTCTACCTGCCATTCCATGACTTGTAGGAAGTACTCAACAACAGCCATAGCTGCGCCTACACGAACTTCTGCTACCTTAGTAACTATAACCTCTCTCCTCCCGTGCATGCCAGTGTTCACAATCAATACACACTTCAATGATTTCATTCCATAATTTTTTCGTGTCTATATTACAGATAGTGTTAATGTTAGCTGTTGTGCATTTAAGGGATATTGTAAACATGGCCTGGGCTTAGCAAGAGCCAGGTCAAATTTCACCAACCCGCATTCGGTTCATTTGATAAACGAATTGAATCGAGTTTTGGGTCAAATGACTTCAAGTCGAATTATTTTACTTTGAGTTCTAGTCGAACGTGATCGAAGTCGAGCATTGGTCTTGTTCGATTTTTATCACCATAAATTCGAAGTTCTAGTTTATTCTTTATAATACAATATTTTTATTTTTACTCTGTAAAAATATAAATAATATTCTCCATAGTCATATAATAATTATTAGATTATTTTAATTTAATTATTTTCATACCAAATTATCATTTTTAATGTTATATTATCCATGTATTGTTAAATAAATTTTTTCAAAAGTTTATATTAAACATTGAGTTGATTTGAATTGAATTTTAAGCCAAATCAAGTTTTTTAAAGTCGAATCAAGTCGAGTTGATTTTTTTAAGACCGAGTTTTAAATCATGTTTAAAATCAATCGAGTTTGAGTCAAGTCAAGTCATAATAACTCGCGAGCTGGCTTGACTCGTGCCTAGCCCTAGTTGATTGGGTCATATAGCTTGCAAAGCTATAAGACCTTACAACATATTATCATTCTAATTTTAAATATTAGATTGCATGAGTTGGTCTAACCTATGATACTCTATAATCTAGTATTGTCTATATTTTCGTATTATTTTTTTCTGCACCTGGTTTTTAATTTAAGGGTCCGTTTGATTGGCATAAAAGATGTAAAATATGTGAAATTTGTTTGTTATAATTTACAAAGAGTTAGTTATGATGTAAATATGAAATATAAAATCGCCTTACAAATAAAATTTTCCTGTTTTTGTGTTTTTCATAAGAAATGTTGTTATATGATGAAAATTCGAGAAGAGACTACTGTATAGAAGTCTTACTTACATCTTATTATAAAATACTTTAAAAATAAATAACTTTTTAGCAGAATATCAATGATTTTTCCATGAATCATCATTTCCATAATTATAGATTTTTCATTTCCATCATACTAACCAAACAGAGTCTAATATTATTCCAAAATTCAGTTTTCTTCTTACCCAACATTTTAATTACGGTATTTTCACTAAATTTTGATCGCAATTTTTTTTGCAATGTCTAATAAAACATTTTATTTATAACTTTAGAATCTGGTTTAACCCGTTTCCATGCCCTATATATACTTGTTATAAATCCGGGATGGTAATTCACTGTATTTTAAAACATTTGCTGTGGGCATTGAAAGTTCAAAGAAACTAGTTTGAAGAGTTGATGTGTAGATGATATAAAACCTTGGATGATGTTGGTTTGAACAATTCAGATTCTGATTTTAACAACATTGCTGTATACATATATGTATAAATAATTGGTTTGAAGAAGCTAGCTAGCTAGCTAGGCCAGCATCTTCTAAGTTAGAAGTTTCTGAGTGCAGGGCAAATAAATGGAGTTGAGGAGTAGGTAAGAGACAGAAAAGCAGGAGAGTGCCAGCATTGTGATCCACATCTCTTTGTCATATTCTGGCCGACCCGCATATATGCATTTACATGTATGAGTGAGCTTAGCTATATGGTGTCGTCTTAGCTACATCCCTTTCAGTTTTCACCTGCTTCTCTCTTAATTTCTACGTCCTCCTACTGCTCTTACCTGCAGTGTAGTGAATTCACAAGTCTGTTACAGAACTGCTTGCGAAAAAAAGTCTACTTCAATCCTTCGTATTCTTCCATTCTAGTCTGCTAAGAGATAGACCACAGTATAGCTAGCTTCATTTATACACAAATTTCTGCTCTCATTTATGCATGGTGTTATTTATATGCATTTATACCTGTGGACGGACATGTAGAGGATCAGCACCGAGAACAAACAATTATAGTGTTGCCAGCTGGTCGGGTTCTGTCTGGGTTCTGGACGACCTGAACCCAACCCATTATTAAATGCCGAACATCAAAGACCAGACTCTATACATATGTATTTTCTTTTAATTTAGATCCGAAACCAACCTAGACCCGGTTTAAAATTAAAATTTGGACCCAAACCGGACCCAAATAGATAATAATAAATATATTACATATATTTACCTAAAAATGCACAAAATTTTAAATATTGTATGATAAAGGGAAAAATAAGGAAAATATTAAAATTTTATATATTTTTAAAAATCTCGTGTTATCCAAACAACATCATTAATTTCCATGCATTTCCTATATATTTTTTTCATTTCCCTCAATTTATGCCAACCAAAAACTAGGAATTAATCCCATTATTCGGAGTCCCCAGTTTGACAATAAGTCTGTTCCTAATTGATATTTTTTTCTAGTTCGAAATTCATACAGTTATAATATTTACAAGTAGCTAGTTTCTAATTTCTTACTTTAGGTCATTCTTCTAACAAAGTGGTTAAATTTGAGAAACCAATTAACTAAATTGAGTTGAAAATTCGATTTCATTGTTAATTTCATCGTCGGTTTTATCAAATGAGAGGATACTTATGAGGGGTTAAAGTTTGTTAAAAACCTAACCGAGGTTTTCCAACTAAACCGGCCCAACTTTTCTAAGCAAGTCTGTCTAAACCCTAATCTTCTCCCTAATCCCTCTTTCAACATTCAGTAATATCAAGCTAAACAAAATGAACTTTTTTCTCCGGATTCAATACAAAAACCTGAATAACTATCATTACAAATAATAATAATAATAATAATAATAAAAGAAAATAAAGAGAGTCGTTTGAAAGTTCTATTATTCGGGTAATTTTGGTCTGGCCAGGATTCCCAATCCAAAATTTCTATTGATGACTCTAGCTCTTAATTGCAACTTCGATGTACCCATTTTTTTATCTTATACCGTGTCGGTGGGAATGCTTAATAATCATGTTTAGAACGAATACCAGCACCCAATTTTTTTGGGCTGAGTAACAGGCCCTGTATGATAAACGCCAAGAACAGTTGCTTGTTAGAGTCTTGTCAGGGGGCCCTTGAAGATGTCTTCACACCGCCACCTTCATTGTATAGTCACTCCTCATTATAATGTGATATGCAAGAAAAGTCACCAATCAATGTATCTTTTTTGCATGAGATAGGGAGAGAGAGGAGGAGCCAAGGCCCTCCACTTCTGAATGAGTTCAAGTCCCTCACCTCTCGCTTTCTACTTGCCTTCTAGTGACAACCAGCCGCTGATTTGTATCCTTTTCCTTTTGTTGGAAAGCTATAAAGCAAAGCAACCATGTGACCATGCAAGGAGATGTAAAGATCAAACTGTTCATAGAAAAAGGAGCAATTGCAATTACCAAGAGGGATATCACACAAACTCCCTACTACTTTAAGACACTGAGACGACAATATCTCCCTCTCTTTCTATCTCTATCTCACTCAATACTTCCTTTCCTCCCCCTCTCTCTATATCATTGTGGAACTAGCTAGGTATAAAAAACAATTTGATATCAAATCAGATTTTCACGTAGAATATGCTTTGCATGGCCTCTTTAGCAATTGATTGGTAACATGCTCTTTTTTCCCCTCCTCTTCCCTTTCTTTTTGCTTCCTGCTTCTTTTGTCTCCTCTTGCCTTTCTTTTTCCTCCTTATCACTTTTTTTTCACTTTGCTTTACCTACTTTCTTGACCATCAAGTGAGTACCAGATTCCCATCAATTTCCCTCACCACATGATTTGGGAATGATATCCAATTTCAGTATGACCTTCCCAAGGTGAACTCAAGATTGGGCTTTGATGCGTTCAAATCTAACACTACTTCATAGCTCAAGCACTTGGAGTCTGCCATGTTCTTCTGAAAAAAGGAGGTGAAAAAATAAGCACATACGTACTTAATAAGAAAGAGCTGAGCATACATGAGATGAGAATATATAGAATTCAAATCCATATCTTTGCATGAATTTAAACTATATGCATACATTTATAAAGGACGAGGAATGGTAGAAGAGCTACTTATTACTCAATGACCATACACTGGTGAAAAATGTTTATATAACTGTGAGACACAAGATTATCTACAAGATATAAACTCCTAACTTTATTACTCCAAAAAACTAGAATTATATGAAAAATTAATTTAGATGGGTACCTCAAAAAGTTTCTCTCTTGCACTGGAATCTAACGTCTTCTCTTGGATGCAATCTTGCCTACTGAAAATTAACAAAACCAACAAGAAGAATATCTCTGTAAGTGGCAGCCTGTAAATTGAAGGAAACCAAGAAAAGAAAGAGCACTTTTAAAAATATTAGCTCCTAGTTTTGTAACACATTAGCTTTATCAATACTGTTTTTTAGAAACACTAGGTTAAAAAGGAGAAATTGCCCCATGCATATGAATGCCCATTATCAGAAGTTTCAAGGAAACTTCAGATCAATAGCTTCCTTTTGTTTCAAGCTTTGCCTTTCCCATGCCTTCAATTTTATTTTATTTTTTCATGGGTACCCACAAAATCTAGTGAAAAAGAGCTCAGCGTTTCACATAGATCCATCCATCAATGATGTTTGTGGCTATTAATAAGAGACGATAGCTCCCGTTCGTTGCATTCCAACAGGGAGTTCATTGTCGTCTCTTTAACTAGCTCAAAGCATATGCATTAAAATATATGATATACATAAACTATTTATAATTTAAATGTCACGTAGTTATTTTTTATTCTTCTTCTTTTTATAACCAGGAATCCGTCTTCCCTATCATTCTCATCAGTTCATCACCTAATTAACAAAAAGGATTAGTGCAAATCCTGTTTTTGATTACTATTAAAAATAAAGATAAGCTCAAATTAACAATTGATCAACCATCTAAAATTATATTTACTTTTATCATCCTACATTGGCCCTTGTAGTATTAATTAGGGGTGTTAATTGAGCGAGTCGAGTTGAGTTCAACCATGCTCATGCTTGACTAGGATATTTCAAGTTTGAGTCGAGATCAAAGAGGTTCGACTTGAGTCGAACACAAGCTCGCTCAATTATTATTCACACACATATATATTTTTTAGACAACTAGAGGTAAAATTAATTATGAAAGCTAAAATAGTTTAATTTCAGTTCAATTCTATGCCAAATAATTCGTTTGGAAACAAAATCATTGTATAATTATGTAAAATTGTCATATAGTATAATTAAATTTATTAATTTTTTATATTTTATATAGATAACTATAAAAATTAAATCAACTACCATATCAAATGTAAATTACAAAGCTTCAAGTCGAGTCGAGCAGAACGGAGGTGTTGTGCTCGCTTTACTTGAGTCGAGTTCTAACTTGAACAGGACCGAGCCAAACATCGAGCAATTTCGAACTTGATCGAGCTCTTAGCACCCTTAGTATAAATATTACCTAAACTTGCGAGTCAATAGTTAAAATTAGTGACATGTTTAATGCTATCTTAATAGTTGTAAAAATTTGGCAAATTTGATAACATAGTAGATGTTATTATTATTACTAAATTAAATCCACTGTTACTCCCACTAAGAAAAAGCCTTTTCTCTACCCTTAAAAAAAACCATAGTGAAAAATTTTACTTTTCACCACACTATTTTTACGAATATTAGAACTTTGGACAAAAAAATTAATATAATTATCTCCATGTTTGTAGATATGCATGTATTAATTTCCTTACTTTTTCACATGTAAAATACTTTTCTCTACGCTTAAAATTGTGGAAAAACTTTTAGTTTTTACCCCTACATTTTCCACCCGAGTTTTATCCACGATTTTATAATGTATTTCATGTTTATTGAACTTAAGAAAACTTAAATTATTTTGTAGTGTCCTGTATCAAGCCATAACAAAGGAGGAGGACCAATATAAAACTTCCCCATATGTTTAAATCCTATTTTATGATTATGTAGCCAATGCTCTGCCCTTTCAATATCATAAAAAACAAAAGAAAAAAGAAGATATCATTATTGTTACTAAAAAAGTTGATCATTAGACTAGAAAAAAATGCTTGGTTATGTTTTTTTTGCTTGTTGTGGCTGGGCACATAAAAAAATGGTTAACCATTTAAAATTCACTAGTAAGAAAGAAGACAATGAAACAACCTTGAGGAGTTAGTCCAAAGGCAACCATATTCCTTGGCCTGACTTGTAGCCGCCCTCACCTGCCGGCGGGACGTCGTCTCCGGCGTCCCGCGGCCGCGGTGAAACTCCCCAAAATATCATCAGACACTTCTCCCACTGATAAATTCTCCAATCCGTCTGAATGACCTGCCAAATATCAAAACCGAAAACATGTGATCCTATAGTAGATAATATGTGTTTATATAGTGATGTTTCACCAAAAATGCATAGAAAAAGGCCAAGAGAGTTGCAGCTAGCAAGTCAACAAAGTAGGTGAGATGGGTCGGTACCTGATGAAGAAGCCGGTGCTGGCCGATCCGTAGTTTTCACAGTTCGGTACATCTGCCATTTTCACAGAAAGAAAAGCTTTGACACAATGCCCACATATATAACAGTGTATTTATGAAAGCATAAATGACCCTCTTTAGGAATCTTTGATTATGTACTCCTAATGTATATATATACATAGCTAAAAAGTTAAGACAATAGTGAATATTAGATCTCATTAGCTAGACTTGTAAAAGTTGGCCATTATACAGTGCATTGTTTTTAAGTACTGCTATGGGGCGTGTGCTAAGTTGTCCCTAGCTATATGGATATACATATATATAAATTGAAGAACATTTGACTTTGAAGTTGATTGTATCAGATTACTACTAATCACTATGTATGTGCATGAATGAATGCATGGGTTTGTTGGGTACTGCGTGAAATTTGCACAACAAGCGAGGTTTTGGGTTCTTGTGGCGTTTGAGAAAGTAGAAAATAAAAAATGATTGGGAAATGATGACACAGGTTTTTGTTTGTTTTCATTTTTTATTTTCCTCTTTGCACTGCTTTTCTCTCTTGAAGATTGTAGAGAAAAAGGGAAATAATGAAAGGAAAAAATCATAAAAAAAATATTGGTGTCATTTGAAGAGATCTAATTGGCATAGATGAGGGAGTACATTTACTTAATAGAACTTTTTACTTTTTTAGGAAGACTTTCTGAATCATGAACAAAAGCTGCTTCTTAAGGTTGCAGAATCGAGAAGAAGAAGATAACAAGACATTGTTTGACCTTCACCATATCCTAGCTCAAGGATTAATGAAAATTAATGTACCAAGAAAAAAGATTACATTTACTTCTCTACATTTACAAGATATGAAAATGCTTCACATATGTACAAACAACTAGTTTACCTGCAAATGAGACTTTACATGGGCCAGTGTAAGATCTTTCACATCCATTAGCTCAAGAACCGATTTTGGAGTAGCCCCTACATTCCAAATGAAAAAATTACAACATGGTTTTGATTTATGACTTGATTTAATTTGTCTACACTAAAACCAAATTACCAAAAACACAAATTGTTACTGTAGTACTTGAGAAGCTTACTTTCATGGCCGCCCAAGAGCTCCACAGCATGCACAAATCTAGCATGTAAGGATGTGGTCCATCTCATTCTTGGTGCTCTCATCCCTCTCTTGGCAGGAAACCTGGAAAATAACCTTGATCTCACCATGGCCGGGGAAGGGTAGGATGTAGAAGCGGCAGAGTAAGAGGACTGATCTTGATGAAAGCTTGGCTGTTTAACAAAGGGGGAGGAGGAGGACGGCGTCTGGTAGATGGGCACTCCTCTTATTGGCCTGATCATTGCTCCGAGCTCCTCCTGGCCATAGCCCTGGTGGTAGTTGTGGCGGTGGTGGTAGAGGTTGTGGTTGTGGTCATGGATGTGTTGGTGAACAAAATGATCTACAGGGTTTTGATGGAAAAGGTTGATCATGTTGCTGTTGTTATAATTTGGTGGTCTGGGATTGGAGAGGGAGAGCTCAAAGTTATGGGCATCAAGTGGCTTTGCCGGAGAAGAAGAAGAGCTCATGGTGTTATTTTTGGCATGATCCAGACCTCTCTTCCAGTAGCCTAAGTACTCCACCTCTTCATGATCAGCTCTCTTCCAGACAGTGGGAGTGACCTTACCGCTGGGAGGGCTGATCTGCAGTGAAAGATCAGGTTGTGCAGGGAAAAGCTCCATCTTATATGATGGTCTGTTGATAACAACAATAACAAGCTTTCTATGATGATGTTCTCTCTTGTTGGTCTCTCTATTTTCCTAGTAGCTACTAGCTTGCAAGCTTGCAAGGGACACACTTTCTTCTTGTTGTTGTTGTTTGTTGGTAACTTGGTGATGTCAAGTATGAAAGGAGTGGGAAGAGAACTAGCTAATTGGAGAGGAGATGGGGAGATGGCTTATCATGGCAAGAGGATTGATCAGTTGTTAGGGAGATGGGGGGTTGGCTGAATTTGAGGGAGTTGGACAGTGAAAGATTTGGATGGATGAGTGGAGGTAATGACAAGGTGAGGAGTGAGATGGTTCTTTCTTTCTTCTTGCTTTCTTGTTTGTCTGTCAAGTATGTTGGAGAAAATGACACTTGCGAAGGGCAACTAGCTAGAGGAGGAGAAGTTGCAGGATTAAAATAAACGGAGAGGAAGAGGTGGGTTTTTACTTTTAACTTTCATGGGCAAGTGTGTGGTAGAAAAGTGAAAGAGAGAGAGAGAAGAATTAATGAAAGTGAAAAGAAAGGGAGATCAGTAAAAAAAGAAAGAAGAGTACCACACCAAGCTAGCTTTGTATGGGGATTCTTTGTTTCCTTTTTGCCCTTGTTTTCTTTCAAGAAAAAGGAAATTCTTCTTGGGTGCATGTTCTAACGTGTGCATAAGTCTCATTGCTTTTTGCCACATTAGCTAGATTGCTCATTCAATGCAAGAAAGAATATTGAGTTTGTTTTTACAAAGAGGAGTAAATGAAAGTGTGTTGGTTCCCATGGCCTCTCTACAAAACCCTAATTCCTACCAGCACCTCATAAGTAGGACAAGTGCATACCTTCAAAACTTGCAACGTGATTTTGGACCACCCTTTCAGTTGTAATTTTCTTAAGATGATAATGTTAAAGAGATCTTTAAGGGTATTTAAGCTCGAAAAAATCAAAACAGTTAACTACACTTTTTCAGCGTAAAGCTGCAAGACCTAAACTACAAAGAAAGCATGACATCAGTGACAAAAATTTGTCACTAAAATTTTCTTCAAATTTTTTGTTCTATCAATATGCCATTTAACTGTCGGTTGTTAAATTCTTTTGTCTTTCTATAAGGTCTTAGCACCAGATTTAGGCTTCTTAAGTATTTAGGAAAGATGGGCACCTAGAAGAAAGATTGTAGAGGAATGTTAGGACTTAATATGATGTGTTTGGTGTATGAAATGGTACTCAATAAGTTGAGACCATCCCTGTTGATTTATTGTGAAGCAAAGAAATTTCCAAGGCCAGGCAGGAGAAGCACATGGAACTTAAATTGGGGGCTTGCACCTCACATTTACTCCAACAAATGTGACAGTTTTACAAAGGTCAAATGCCTTTGTCCCTCCCCCCTTATACCACGGAAATCTCACCAAACATCACGACAAAGTCCTAATTCCTTGCTTCAAACCACCATGACCTGGCTCCTTGCAGTAGTACTACTACTTTCTCTGATATATTCTCTTTCTCCCTTCTCGCTTCCCCCTCCATCACTTATCTTAGGATTCACATAATACTAAGAAAATTTTTTCTCCTACATTATAAGCTATAACTCACTCCCCTCACATGGCTGGTTAATGGGTTTGGTTCATTTTGGAAAAGATTCAAGCAATATTATTGCAGACGCACCTTTAAATGTCTAGTGTACTAATCTTTTTTTCGTTCAACTTTTTTCTTGTCTTTCATTGTTGGTAGGTTCCACTTCTTATAATCCGTAGCTTGGGCTCTTTTGGATTACACTGCCGTTTACTTTGCGTTTATGCATTAGATCCGGGAGTGGTTCCTCCAAAAGCTCTTCTTAATTATTAGCACCACCCCCGAGAAATGGATTGCATACAACCATTTATATCAATTACTAACATGTATGTTGTTGAACAAAAAGGATCAAAAACACAGTTTCAATAATGGGTATAACTTGAAAACATCAAACATGAGTTCTTTGGTCAAATAATGGTGGAGTTATTAATCATATGGACACCACCCGCCGGAATCACAGGAAGATGTAAACAATTTCTTAATGTCATGGAGGAAACTCGAGAACAAAGTCTCACTTGTTAATGGAGGAAACCGATGAATAGTAACATAACACAGTCCAACAACCATATCTCATAGACCAAAACAAAGAACTAATTCGTTTGTAATGGATGGGGAAGGGGCCAAAAGGGGGTCTCCTTATAGGTTCCATGAGAAGTAGATTAGCATGGGAATTCTCATGAACAAAAGACAATATTAATGGACATTGCTGGTCGAATCCTATATTTTAAGATCTTGGAATTCATCTGCTAAAGGATTCAATGTGTTACTACTTGTAGCTTCCAAAATTTTTTTGGTTGTGCCCCAAAATGAAGGGTGTGCATATCAACCCTTCTTCGCTTTGAAAAAGGCCGGAACACTCTATCTCCTCATTGCTTCTCTGCTTTTAGCCAATTAAATATTGCAATACTTATTTCAATATATTAAGGACACTTATTTCAATACTTAACTAAAAAATATTGCAATATATATTTCATGAGGAAATCACTGTAGACAATCATTTGATTTATATTTTAATTTAGATTTTTAATATAATATTATGCACAAAAATTACTAAATAATTTTTATTTGTGCTTCCCAAAAATGAGGGTTTTTGCTTGGGCAACTGCATAGCCAAATATATTAAACCTCCAAAATAAATATTCCATTAATGTACATACAGGCATTTACCAGTTGAATTCGACTGGCTGTTAGCTAAATCAAACCTAGCATTTAACCAAAGCCGAGAACGAAACTTAATCATTTACGATTTAATTTTTTACTGTTTTTGCCAAACCCGTTCGCGTACGTACTGGATTAAGCTAAAATTTCCAAACTTGTCAATTCAAACCATTTATAATAAATGATTAAGTTCGGACTGGTACATACATGCTCTAAAAAGTGCAACTAAGTAAAAAATATATATAATATCTTTAAATTAAAGTATAAACCAAATGAATATTTGGGTGAATTTTCAGTATAGAATAGTTACAAATTAATGATTACTATTAATTTTTCCCACTTGATTTTTTTATTTAAATTTAAATTATTGAGAGAAGAAATTAGATATTGGGCACAACAGCTTACATTTCAAGCAAAAATAAAAACTACAATATGGCTTCCTCTGTCTATATCATTCACTATTTCTCTTTCATTACAAATATGATATAAGCTATCTCTAACTATCCGTGGGTACTTGGGTACAACTGTTAGAGAATTATTATTCAATAATGTGTGTGGCACTAGACACAATGGAGATATATTAGCTGACATCTTGTTCGATTTGGCTGTATGTGTGGCCAATACAAGCTAATGGCAACAAGGGGATGCTTATTTTAGGTTCATATCAATTGATGTCAACCTAGCTTCCTTGGGAAATGCATATTAGGGAGTTTAATTATGTTGCTATTTGAGAAGCTTGTGGGGGGTGTATGAACCTGATCACCATTCAAGAATTGATCCATGCCCAGAGCCCATGTTGTCTCCCATGGCCCAAGGACGGAATCTGAATTCACATTAATGGCTTGAAATAAATAAATAAAAATATTAGGGGAATTTGGTGCAAAAGCTTGACTTAAGAACATATAGATTGTACCACGTGAATCACTTAATTATACAAGTAATTATGTGGTCTGGAAACAAGATGAAAATTGAACATTTGGGCCATGCCAGTTAATTCTTTTGGTCAGAAGGAATCTGCCCTTTTGATGAGCATGTTCATGATGTTCAAAAATTCTTTAAGAAAAACAAAGTGTTAATTTGTGATGATATTGCCTAAAGTAACGATTCGGGTCTAAGTGTAACTTAATAAACTAGGGGTGCTTTTGCATGTTAAGATTCAAGATCAAATTAATTTAAATTGATTTCAAATCTATCAAGTTAGTAACAATAGAATAAGAAATAATTGAATGCGCTTAAAATTTTTACAAATGAGAGGAATAGATTAATTTAGCACATCAGACGAATTGTCAGCCTCTTTGAACTTAATAATTATGATTACGATAAACTACTTGTATGGTAAAATTAGACTGTCATTTTCATTACTGGAATGATATGTTACATTATAAGTTATAAATTTTCCTTAGTTTATTGAAATAAAGAATTACACCAATCATATGTAGCCTCTTTAACTCCTCTCCATTTAGTGAACAAAGAATTACATTAAACATTGTCCGACTACTAGAAGAAGACCCAATTCAATAAATTACATTGAATATTAATCGACTACCTGAAAAAGATTTTATTAACTTAACCCGACTAAATATAACATAATAAAATATAATATAAAATAGTTCAACGTTAAATAACATCCATTCATCTGGAAAAATAATTATTCCACGTTGCAAACTCTATTCATGGTTGTGCATTGCTGGTTTTAAGCCAGAGCAAAGGGGGAAGGTGGTGTCAGAAAATACATCCAAATTTTATCATTTGTAATTTAAGATCTATTGTCCCCCACATTAGATATCAGGGTAAAAAAGAAGAAAATAGTTCATCAATGATATAGAATTATGTCAACGAGGTTCAATTAGCTGAGACATGATTTGCATAATAATGTTTTTAATGATTGTTGATATATTCATTCAATTTCTTCATTTTCTTTGGCAGCAAATGTATTAGCAATTTGCCATTAAACTAATATGATCAAAAGAACATTTGTTGATCTCTTTGTCACTAGAATTTGATGTTGAAAGGAAAGACGAGCACAGTAAGGTGACAAGGGTAGGCCACTGTTCTTCATCTGAGCCGGCCTTTGTCAAAATGTGATGACCCACATGTTTTCCCCTTTGCATTAAGCGATGACAAGCTTGGTAGTAGCAGTAGCTTGAACACATGAGTTTATGAACTTTGATGGAGCACCTAATCAACAACAAATTTAAGATTCGCGTCCACTTTCTCTCTCCAATTAGAGAACAAGATGTGGCCCAATATTTGCATCTTCCCTTTTCTTTTTAGCTCAAATCTTTGTGTAACATGGCGAACTTGTGCTGCTTTTTTGAAGGAATTTCAGCAGAATGAGAGAAGTTGGGCTCAGATCATATTCTCAATCAACAGAGAAGATCTGGGCAGAGTTTAACATAGCTTAAGCATTTCTGGGAATCAAAATAGACCCATTGGAGACAAAATTGAAAAAGAAGGGAATGTATAAGATAAATCTAATATATACTCCCCTTCCAAAATAACCTTATCTATAGAATAAAAATTCCAAAATTGGTCTCAACAAAAGAAGGTAATTTTAGAGTTTAATCACTAACTACCATGTTCATAGAACTAATGTTTTCTCCAAATTTGACGAAAAGGGTGTCTGTGAGAGGCCTCAAACATTAAGATCTGAAAAAATGCTTGGCTGTATCTGTAACCAATCAGATCATACAACAATACCATTGACATAAGAGGAGAAACCCAACAATACATGGGAAAACTATCGCATCTGCTGTCCAACAATAAACAATGTGAGCTACAAAATAGTGGAGTGGAAACACGGGAAATGGATTTGATATAGCGCTTGCTACAATCAACTCGCTGTAACAACCTTCTAATTGGTGTGAATCATTACAATTTGGAGAACTCCCGTTGCGGTTATATTTTTAACTTCCACTAATTGTGGTGAATTGAATCCCGGTAATAGAGAAGCTACTGCAGCGGGTGCGCGCTACAACAAATCTCCTCTTGAAAATGCTTTATGAAAAATCCAAATCTGTCGTACCAAAAGAAAATTGTCCTCTTTCACACTCACCAACTTATGCAATCAGTTGCCTCATTATCACCATCACCCTATAAATAAAAAGAACCTCTAATCTAATGTGTTAACAAACGCCGACAATTATCTGCTTAAACATAAAAATACACCTAAAATCAATCAACTCAAACTACTTGCAAAAATCTTCGACCAAAAAATTTTCTGCATTTCCATGGCTATTTGCTTAAGTGTTCAGAACTCTTGATTGGCTCTTCATTAATATCACTGTAAGAAACATTACCATCCTCAGTTTGGTGCAACCAA
>JAURVB010009644.1:0-62811 GCA_033002965.1 Piper betle | reverse complement strand
ATCCGCTATAACAAACACAACATATATATATATATATATATATATATATATATATATACCATTGAAATAGGAACGACGAAACAAATCAAATTGCAACTACAGCCAAGTCAACACTCTATTGTCTAGAATTTACAATAAATAATAAATAATTGTACGACTTAACACAGTTGTATCAATAAGTATGCACATCATAAAGTGTTCTAAAAATTCTCCAAAAAATCGTGATGTCTATCTATAATAATAGTTGCATCATATAGCTCAAAACAACTAACAATCCCGTGAATAGCTCAATATAAGTATTAATCGAAAAATTAAATACCGATAATATTCTATTAATAAATTAACCTAACTCAGATTAGACCAAATTGAATCCAACCAGTTCGAGTTAACAGGGTAAAACCTTAAGTGATACTCAAATTTTACAGAATCTCTTCATGAATTAGGACATTCGACATCCTCCGTGTCTTTTCTTCATCTAAATTCTAAGCTCATCAATTGCGGTTAGGCTTCATCAAGCTCCTTCTCCCAAATTGCATCCTCATCCTCCTCAAAATTATCAAAAGAATTGGGCTCAATTTGAATCCTCTTAATCCTTCGGTTACCTAACCTAAGCTCAATTGGGGCAAGACTCACCATCCCAACCGAAATTTCCCCACAATATTGACGAATGCCTCTCCATTTCTTCACAAACATGAATGTGAGCATTCAAACGTATAGTGGACCTGATCTCTTTTGATTCTTGCAACCAAATATGTTGTTAAGAATCGAAATAGGCTGGTTAATCATCCTTCAACTAACAAACATGTAGAGCACATAAATTCCGAAACTACTAACATCATTGAAATATTCTCCTTACAGTAACACATTGGACGCTATGATTTGCCAAAAAGTAAAAACAAGATGAGTAAGATCCGTAGTACTCACTGGATTTTTGGATTTGAGTACTTTGCCATCCAATTCACAGGGAGGAATATATTTCCAAAATAGCATATCTGAAGTCGCATTTTTTAAATAAGTGACATCACCCTCATTCAGAGCACCCAAAAATTTAAAAATATCATCAGCACATACTGGAATGGTTTGTCATCCACTAAACCATGCACACACAATAAGCTAGGCTGTTTCATAAAATAATACAATTTAGTGATTAGGGTCATAACAACACTCAGGTGGCAAATGTCGATAACCATTCTTGTGCTTCTAAATACCTTAAAAAGCCATCATTTTATTCATAATCATCAATTACCATACACTGCTCATAAATTACATTTTGAACAGTAAAGCTATTAAAGGACAATTTTTTCTCATTCAGATAGCTTTCGGTAGAGCTTTGTCCACCGCTAACCTTCTTCTCCTTGGGTGGGGAACCGGAAGCCCATCGTTTCCCAGGACAATCTAGCACCTCCACTCATCATCAAATACATAAGGATAAGGATGAACGCCAATCCGAAGGCCATTTTCAATCAAATCACAGAAATTGGACGAACAAAGGTTAGGTGAAAAACTTTGTAGACCATGGAACACTAAACACAAATCAAATCGGGAAACGAAACCTTCAATTAATTGATCCTAAACACTTCAAATGATTGAAGGAATCGATGAGAATAGTTTCCAAATTATGGTATATTCATAATGGAATGGAAAAACCATTGATAATAATGTTACAAATAGCAACAAATTAGAAATAAGTGAGCTCAATGACTCATTCTTGCTCTCGCTCGCAATAAAGAGAACTCTAATATTTACATCAAACCAAAGAAATAAAAAACCCAGAACACCGGTGATCAATAATAATAATCTTTTCTTCAGAGCCGAGACCTGGCAACCACCTCAAACTCACCACTCTCCAATGGCCGCCGTCCACTACTCTTCTGACCTTTAGCCGACGGAGACGAGGAAGAGGAGCCGCAGGCGAGCTCCTTGGCCCACTCCCTCAACTTGTTCTTGAGTGGTTTCCCGGTGGAGGTCTTGGGTAGGTCTTTCAAGAACACCACCCTCCTCGGCACCATGAACCGGGACATGTTCCGCCGGCAGAACTCCACCATCTCCCCTCCTTCGCCTCGCCGGCGCACTCCGGGCGGAGCACCACGAAGGCGCAGGGCGACTCCCCCAGTGCGGGTGCGGCATCGCCACCACCGCCGCCTCCGACACCGCTGGGTGGGCGTACATCACCGCCTCCACCTCCACGCTGCTGATGTTCTCCCCGCCGGAGATGATCACGTCCTTGGACCGGTCCTTGATCTCGACGTACCCGTCGGGGTGGACGACGCCAACGTCGCCCGTCCAAAGCCACCCGCCGGCGAAGGCCTTGGAGGTGGCGCCGGGGTCCTTGTAGTACCCCTTCATGAGGCTGCTCCCCTTCAACACGATCTCGCCGACTGTCTTGCCGTCCCTTGGCACGCTCGCCATCGTCTCCGGGGACTTCACGTCGGCCCCAGAGAGCGTCAACACGCTCACCCCTTGCCGGGCCTTGTACCCGGCCCGCTCCGCCGCCGGCAGCGCGTCCCATTCCGACCTCCACTCGCACACCAGCGCCGGCCCTGTCGCCTCCGTCATCCCGTAGGCGTGGGTGATCCGGAACCCGATGCTCTCGATCCGCTCCAGCAGGGCCGCTGGTGGGGGCGCTCCGCCGGTGAGCATGTGGACGGGTCGGTGGAGGGGGCGGCGCTCGGTGGGACCGGCCTCGAGGAGGAGCTTGAAAAGGAGCGGAACGCCGCACATGTGGGTGACGCCGTGGTCGGCTATGGCCTTGTACATGCCGGCGGCGGTGGGGGAGCGGATGCAAACGTTGGTGCCGCCGCGGGCAGCCATGCCCCACGTGAAAGTCCAGCCGTTGCAGTGGAACATGGGGAGGGACCAGAGGTACACCGGCTCTGACCCTACCTCCCATTGGAGAAGAAGGCTCATGGTGCTCAGGTAAGCGCCCCGGTGGCTATACACCACCCCCTTCGGCGTGGCCGTCGTCCCCGGACGTGTAGTTGAGTGCGATCGAATCGTTCTCGTCCACCACCGGCACCAGGCTCATGAATGGGATTCCCACCGGCGATCAAATCCTCGTAGTCCCATTCACCGAGTCTGATTCCTGTGGGTGCATCAACGTCGTCGATGGTGACGACGAGCGGCAACTTGGATGAGCACTCCATGGCCATCTTCTTCAAAGCCTCTTTAGCCAAAGGGATGAGCTCGTAGTCGACGAAGAGGACCTTGGCAGCGGAGTGCCGGAGAATGGTGGCGACGGCGGCGGAGTCCAACCTGGTGTTGATGGTGTTAAGCACCGCGCCGGCCATGGGCACTGCGAAATGCATCTCGTAGACGGCGGGGACGTTGGGGGCCAGCACCGAGACGACGTCGTTCTTGGCCACGTTTAGGAGGGCCCGGAGGGCGTCCGCGAGGCGGCGGGCGCGGGTGTGGGTCTCTGCCCAGGTGAAGGCTCTCCTGCCGTAGACCACCGCCCTGCGGTCGGAGTAGACGGCGGCCGCCCTCTCCAAGAAGGTGATGGGTGTGAGGGGACGTAGTTGGCCTCACATGTCATCAACTCCTCCATTTCTGAATATGTTTTAATTAAGCAGCTCTTAACTAAAGCTCTTGATTAATTACTACTTATAATTAATCTCTAATGTGGAGAAAGAAATTAATATTGGAAGAGAAGATGGAGAAGAGGGAGTGCAATACTACGAGGGGAAGGGGTTTATATAGAGGATATTGGAAGGAACGAATAGACAAGTATTTAGTGACGAGTAGAAGAAGCAAGGAAGAAGGTGTGAGTATGGAAACTTCAAGCTTGGTGCAGTGGAAGAAGCATGGAGATTGCACAAAGAGTATTCGATCTATACTTAAAAAATCTTTCTGACTCTCGACGATACACATGCACATCAACGTTGTTTAGTTTAATGTGAGGTTCTGGCTGCTTGACCAATGCAAAGTCCACTTGTCTAGCATGTACTGGAGGTTTAACTTGCAAATCATCTGGATTAAGGTAATTGGCTATATATTATTTTGAGTTTCAGAATTAAAAGGAGAATTTGTTCAAGTACTTTTTATTGGGTTAATTAAAAAAGTATTTATACAAGCTTGATCTTCAAAAAATTCAATTCAAAAATTAAAAATTACAAAAAATGACCTCAATAAATAATAAATAATTAAATACAAAATTTATTCTTATTAATTTATTTATACATAGATCAAAAGAGATCATTTCGGTGGAAAATACTTCTATGTCCTACATCAATCCTAATATTGGTGGCAATAAGGACTGCCAATTAAATTAATTAATTTCCGCCCTTCCGAGGAGATTTCGTTCCATTCTATAAGATTTGTCTGAAACACAAACGTGAGATAAAAGGAGAAGGCCCAACTAATTATAATATGTTCTACTAATAAGCACTAAAATATTATATCCGAAAGACACGCTATAATGTTTTTAGAGACAATGGGAAGCTAGAAATTGTAACCACTAATTATATAGTGGATTAATTAACCTAAGGCTAGCTTCCATGCTAGTTCTACTGCTCGATGAATAGCTTTCTTTCCCCTTGTGATTTAGTTCAAATCAGTCTTCTCTACGTATAAGATTTCATAGTCTGCTTTGCATATTTATATCATTCTTGGTTAAGTTTCATAAATATAATATTCACAACATGCATGTACATATGATAAAGTGTAGCTTATATTCTCAAATTTCCAAATTAAGCTCAATAAATTTATCACTAGCTATCACGAGATATAAATTAATTAAGTGTAATCGAGTTGTTATTTGAGAAACAAGATTGCATTACAACCCGGCCTAAGCCTCAATCCTTTCCGAAATCACGATGTGATAACATGATTAATTGCGTACGAGAGCAGTTGAACCTTCACAATCCTATATCATGCATGAAAGATTTCGTTGCTTAAGTTTTATGCATATGATCATCAAAGTTGAAGCATGATTATTCTACTAGTTTTGAAGTCGTTAAGATGGCTCTCAAGTTTGTATAGCGACTACTACCTGGAAAAAAGTTTGTAGTAACGCACGTTCACACTTGGAGAGGCATAAAAATGAGAATCACGCGTAAGTGAGCAGAGGCGGACATGATTCATGAGACCAACGTTTGTCATGACGGCAAAATAACCATGCATGCTGTTTCCAAGGAATGAAGATTCATCTCTCTTAAAGGCTCACTATGAACCCAGTTTCTAGTTCAAGATTTGAAGTGTTGATCAGACGGAGAAAGATATACAACAATTATTGCTATAATATTTACAGTTACAAGTAAACATCGCACTGATTATTCATAGTAATTAATCTTTCATAAATATTCCTTCTTAATTAATGTGGTGCTATTTACACTTACTTCATAAATGTAATTTATTTAATTTATGTATAATAGACAATAACATAAAATATATACCAATTAATCAGGTAGGCAGCCAGTTAAATTTCTTAGTCAAGCTGATTCAGTAATTTTGCCAACGATCACATACGAGACTTCCTTTTCTATATTGATCACTTCTAGAATACCCATGCATGTCAAGCTCAACTAGTGAGCAGTGAGTCCAAATCGCGTAAGGGATTAATAATAATCTCGTATACAGTACGTAGCGAGTACTCATCCTACGACCTGCGCTACAATTGAATAATATATAGTAGAATATGAATATCTATTTTAGAGAAAAAAGGTTTAAAATGAGTAGTATTTCGCATAGTTTTCTTATTTAAATTCATTATTGTAAATTTACAATTTCTCCATTAGGTACTGTAATTAATATTGAAGTAAAAAAGATATTAATAAATTCTGTTTAAATAAAAAGAAATTAATTGTCAATTTTTTCATAAAAATATTGTTTAAAATACAATGATTACCTTAATAAATAAATCAATAAAATTAATTATTTTACATAGAATTGTTCGGAGAATCATCAAATTATTAAGGGATCAACCTTAATTTTACTTTTATTGGTTGCCTCCACAATCAACGAGAGGTTGTTTGACCATGTGCACCGAACAAAAATTTTTATACAAATAAATATACGGCTCAAAATCTTATTTGTAATTGGTTGTACTTTATTCCCTTTCTCGCCCATCTTCCTCTAGCTCAGATCCTCCTCTTTGCCACCCAAATCGGCCAAACGGTCTTTAAAGACCGCTTTCCTGCTTGTAGAATGCCATCTTTAACAAAAGAAAAAGGAGAAATGAGCTAAGGGGCAATATTCGGTCAATCAGGTTTAGATTAATCCCTTTCGCCGAGACTTGTTTTTCCCTTCCTTAATATATTTGATTACCTTCATAGCTCTTTCTGTGCTTAAGCTTGCTCGGTATAAAAATTGTTCTTGACGAAAAGGGAAGACGAGGTGATGATTAACGAGAGGTCAGTAATATTAGTTGTGTTATACAAATTTCTAAAAACCTGCTTTTTAGTCACATTGAAGCTCACAAAATAAATTTTGGAAATATAATTAATATTTTTCTATGAATATTAAAGCCCTGCGTAAGTAAGGGTGATAAATATTTGTCGTTTCTAATACATAAATAAATAAAATAAGTTAGGCCCCACATTAATACCACCGGGTCCCACTTTCAAAGTTTACAGATGGGCAGCCCTTAAACTGAAGTCAACGTATGATTGAGATGGAAACAAATGGCCAGTCAAAGTCGGGCTTAAAAGATTTCATATATGTTCACTTGGGGGTCAAGTCAACCAGATATAGACCGCTCCACCATGTGATTTTCGGAGGACGGAGCCGCCCTCATTAACTTTGCCTGGTCTATATGATTTAACAACTACGACACATACAATCATGCCTTTCTCGAACGTACATGAGTAGGTACACGTTGTACACGTATAAGATAATCCATGCACCACTGTTTTTAAATCACGTCTTGAAGCCAAGGGTATAAATTATATATACTCCTCCCCCGCCAATCAATTTAAGCACTTAGAATAAAAATTAATTAAGATAATAGGCATGAATTATTAATTGGTGTACGCAGTATATTTCTCTGATTGAGAGAGAGAAAAATAGTTTGTTTGGATGCTGGGTATTTTAGATCTTGTAATTGGGCATGCTTATAAAATCGCCATCAATATATACAAATATCATGGTCAAGTAATTACGCACTTGGACACGATATGTACATAAGGCTAGCGATTTGACTACAACATCATGATCATCATCGTCATTTGCATGGTAATCATAACATGATCAAGCCGGTAATTAAATAAGCTCCTGCATGACAGGCCGGTTTGGTTAAATATATAGAAGCGTATGGCAAGAAATTATCATTGCAAGCAAGGTCGGTACTCCTGATTTATCATAGCTATATTCATGCGCGTATCAGTCGCACTGCAATATCTGAGAAACTGTTTTTAACCTAATTTCCACAAACAATTACGGTTTACCGCGAGCGATTGTTTTGCTCGGCAATATCGTCTCAAATTGTTAAATAGCTTATATATACTTTGAATATTCATGGACGCATCCCGCAAGTAATTTGATTCATCATTTTCTGTTTGCTTCGACGGAGTCAAGGATCATTTAATTAATTGTGACGTGAATTCAAACAAATTAAATGAAGTCTTAACGGTTTGGTCCAAATTGTGAAATCCATATAACGCGCAGAAGAATTTAGGGATAATACGTATATATTATGGGCAGTTATATAAGTTAATTTCATGGAAATTTATTAGCTAGAATTGTGTAATGTGGAACACTATTCAAAAGGGAGTCTAGTCAATCAGAATCAAGTGTTGTGTTCCGACTGATCTGGAATTTCTCTAAAGAATAAGGTTCATGTTGGTCTTAGACTATGCTTCTCGTGCTTTTTCACGTGTTTTTTGAGTAGTTAAAGAAATAGCACGGAAATAATTGTCGTGGAAAACTGAATTTGTAATGACATGATAGACGAGAACACTTCGTTATCAAAGAACATGTCTCGACAAGGCTCAAATTTGACCAGTCATTTTCTGGTAGGATCGTCTCATTGTAGAGCAACTTCCTTTAACGTCAAAGGTGAATCGCTCGGTTTTGTTCCTGGGAAAGAATGCTAGCTCTTGTGATGCTCGTTCAAATTTATGAGAAATTTTCTGATACACGAGGAATTTTCTAAAAGAAAGGAATATATTTATTATGAATTCTATTTTTTATCCAAAAAATTATCAGAGACTCTACTTTATAGTTTTTCCATTCAAAGTTCACCGAGGATTTTATATTGACCAGAGTACTCTACTTCTCCTTAATTAAGTATCAGTCAAGATCAGTATTAAAAATATCTTGATCTTAGTTATAATATTTTAGATAAATAAATATTAGAAGATAATAGAAGTCATATACGTTTCATGTAGTTGAGATAGAAATACATATACTTATGATTTCATATGTTATGTTGTGTATATGAAATATGAAAAATTAGTATAAAAAATCATACAATGCAAACTCAAGGTGCACCCTAAGGTGGACTCAATAATGACATAGCTACCAACAAGCGATTGAGTTGAAGTGCCCAATTTTTTGTTTATTATTAGACATAAGATTATCCTGTAAATAAACAAGACATCATTGTCAAAAAAATCCATAACGTACTACTAATGTGACGATTTTCTTAAAAAAAGTTTTTGTATTTTCTTTTTTGTGCCCACAGGTAGAGCACGTTGGACGTGGGTTAGTTAGACCACCTTTCTTGACATAATTTTTGTATAAGGTATATATAATAATCATCGTATTTGATAATAATCAATTTCTAGGTTCAATTCTTAGGTACTAAAGTATGTAATTAACGTAATTTACACCCTCTTTATTTTCTTGACAATTATGTAATTTACTCTCTTTACGGCATTTTTCTAATTATTTTGCCGAGCTGGCTGATTTTATAAAATAAAATCTAGTGATTCATGAATATTAGTTTGAGTCATATATATATTAAGCTACACCTTGTATAGTTTATATGAGCTATACTGAGTAATTTAATTGTCTTGTTAATCAAAATCCATGTAGATAAATAGAAAATATAAATATAAGGGGTAATTATTAATTTTTAAACACAATTTAATACTTCTAACTCTTTCATCTTAATGATTAAAGTAATTATAATAAGAATTAATTTGAAAATATCTATTAATTAGTATAGTCTTTAAAAATCTAAAAATAAGGCATAATGATATTAAAAAGGATAAAATTTTAACAGCTTTTACTTATGCATTTTACTTTTAATGTATATAAATATCATTTTATAGGACCCGCAAAAAAATTCAAATTAAATATATAACGGCAAACTATATACGAGGTATTGTGGCTCACCTTAATTTTTCCCATAGGTATAGTCTCTTTTGCTCTTGACCCGGCCAATTATTAAAAACAAAAAAAAAACAGTAACACAAACAAAACAACAGAAGACCTTGACAGGTTCGAGGCGCCTTTATCTTTAGTGGGCCTTGCAGTGAGGCATGGGCTTTCGGCGATGACTTCACAAGTGGTATCGGTATAGTCGCAATTCGTACGATAAACATAGTGATTAGTGAAAGCCCCAGAAATAAGCAAAATAAACACACCATTTCCCTCCATTTAATTTATCATTCATCGTACAAAAACCAACCGAATTCACTGTCACTAGCCTTTCCTCATATTGCTTTTACTAAGGAAGCAATATATATATATCTTCGTGGATGGATACATTATAAGCGTATATATGTTTACATGAGCATATATAATAGTTATGATCGGTAGGATTGATTCGTTTCATATATTAATTATATATTACGATCATTTGTTAAATATAAATAGGAAGTCTCAAATGGTTTGGGAATTTTGTAGAAGAAATTGGTTGTGAGGTACTACAATTAATTATGAAAACAATTAAGGAAAACCAAATGTCTCAAACAGCAGGCCGTTTCATAAGACGGCAAGGCTGAATAAGATGGTAATTAACATGCAATTAGCAGTCATTCACATAAATTAATTTTACCTGCTCAGTGACATGAATAATGTCACTCTTTAATGTGATTGGATCTTACAGTCTAACCATACAACTGATTTTTATCCATTAACTAATAACGAATAAGGAGAGGTACTTAATTTGAACGCCCTATATCAGTAATGGTGTCATAGACCCAACTAATCGAGTGACACTCATTACGTGCATATTTTCCCATATTGATAATTAGTCTTAAAAGCCGCAAATTGGATTGAAAGTGGCATCCTTCTCATCCTCAACTCCAATACGAATTGCCAATTTTAAGCATGCCCATTGTAATTTTAATGTGGCTAATTACTTGTCATAAAAGTACAGGTTAGAAAAGAAGCCATATTATACATTGTAATAACTAAATAGACCAATTTGTGGCGGGATAATCAACTTTACAAAAGCTGGATTAACCGATCAAAATTTGAGTCTGTCTCAAATGAAACAAGCTTGTATTTGCTAGTTTGACTTGGATTGGCAAGACTAGATTTTTCGTCCAGATAATTAAATTTTAAACATTTATATTAGATTTAAATTACTAAATTAATGATAGAGATCTCACTACTGAGAAAATGCCTTTTCAGTGAAAAAAGGCCCCTTTTTGTGACCAAAGGGTTTTTTCATCGAAATTTGTCACAAAAAATTTCAGTAACAGAGGCTTCAACAATTAATTAATTTGGTGGTAGAAGGATAACAAATTGTTACCGATTATTTTTGTGACATAATATAATGGCAAATTGTCACCAAACTAAATTGTTTTAGTGACAAAATAATGATAGAAATCACCAAACTAAGTGACATATTTCAGTAGTTAAGATTTGTCATTGAATTTTGATGTCTATTTCGTTACAAATATATTTTCAAATAAAAAAAAATAGTTTGCTGCTTATGACGTACGCACGTGGGTGCCAGCATGCCCATGCGCATGGGCGCAGCACGGGGGCGGGCCATCATGGCCGCGTGGCTTGTGGCAGGGGGAGGGGGGGGGAGTTAATGCACTAATTTAATGACTAATTTGAAAGAAAGAAGATGTTAACTTTTTAGTGGCTAATTTTTTGTATCGTTAATTTTGCCACAAAAAAACAGTAGTTATTCAGTGACTAACTAAATTATTACCAAAATATTCGATGGCTAGTCAATAACTAATTTTAATAAAAGACAACACCAATTTTTTGGTGTCTTGTTTTTTGTGTAGTCAATTTTGCCACCAAAAGCCCGTGGCTATTCAATAATTAATTAAATTATCACTAAAATATTTGGTGAAAATTCGATAAGTAATTTTAGAAAAAGATGACACTAATTTTAGTGATAAATTTTGTCACCAAAATTTTGTCTCGGTGACAAAAGGCTTATTTTTACTAGTGTCTATAACAATATTGTCAACAAAGAATATAAAGTATTTAGTTTTCAGTATGATAATTTAAGTTATTTTCATCATAAAATTTAAATATACATAGTATTAAAGAGGATAATAAATAAATGCAAATTAAGTTAGTTCAAGTAATATTTAAGAAGATTTGGGGCTTATTTAAAATAATTAACAAGCTACTTAACAATTAAACTATTTATCAAGGTCCCAACCTATATCTATTTTGAACATGAGACTAATTTCAACACTTCCTTGTACTTTTAAGCACTTGGCAAATGATTTTTTTCACCTTTTATTATACTTACCACTTTGGGCTCTAACAAATATGCTTACCACTTTTTAAGCTTCAACGAATATTTGCATGGCAAGACACAACAGTATAAAAGATTTAGGTCTTATCCAAAATAACTAACTAGTCATTTTGTCGGCTCAATTCTTAAGGGGTTAGTAAATTTGTAAATCTAATTTATATTGTTAAAGTAGATTAATAATACAAAATAGTATTTTAATAAAATTAAACTTATTAGTAAGTTTAAGTTGTAAATTTAATGTGAATTTATTCTATTTTTTATTTTTTATGTACACAAATATGTAAATCAAATTTACATCGGTGGGAGAAGTGTAATCTAATTAATGAATTTTTAGTGCTTTTTGAGCTGAATTATGAATCATATAAAAATTATATAAATATACTATACATATAAAAAACTCGTTTATATTTAGATTCACAAGTGTAATTGAGATTTGCCAATTTCACCCCCCCCCATTTCGTATTTATCAAGATTTCAATTTATATTTATTTTGAATGGGAGACTATTCTCAATATTATTAATATGGTCGACTTGAACTCCAAGGCTAGCAAAACTTAAGTTTTTATAATCTTGATATACATAGTGACCCATGAAATTAGGCATTAATTTGGTCAATACAATGTATATACCACCCTTATACGTGCCTAATAAAATTGCTCTCTGGCCATCCTCAATTCCTCGTACAAACATCAGAAAAGTTAAACGAGTCGATTAACAGTGTCATAAAGTACTACCATCTTCGTCTCTATTATTAACGCCGTATATATGTAGCTGCTCACATATAATTTATCTATACAAGCAACCTCTATACGTGGGTGTCAAATAATCTGGGCCAGAATTGTCACTGTATGCTTGTGGAGTGCATGACACAGGCACCAAACAAAGTCCTCTGCTCTTCAGGTCAACTCTCGCCTCCAAATTCTCTTTCCTCTCCAATCCTCCCCATGCACAATGAACCTGCGCAATGCACATTATTATTCCACAAATAAGTTTTTTCCTCCACTTATTATCTTAAGTAAATATAACTAATCATGTACAATATATGGACTAAAGAAAACATGATTTTCTTCACTGCATTGTACCATTTTTAATTACCTTGTTTACCCCTGACTTCAAGTAAGGATTACTCAATAGCTACATGATATAAATAGAAGAGGATAAGAGATTATTCACTTGGAGTTACTCAAATCTACTTGTTCAAAACAGTTTATCTTTGCTTAATACAGTTAATAGCATTATTATTATGTTATTGAAAATAAATGTTCAATGGTTGCATGATAATTTCTGTATACAGATGTTGAGAAAGAGCACTGATGCTTACCTGCACTTGTTCGTGTAGGAACTTTATGTACCCAATTGCTTCATGGAGCACTGAAGCAGTATCAGTCTAAAAAGAATCAATTAACATCCCACTGTCAGTAAGTTCTAATAAGATCTAGTCTTTTTGCTTTTTAGTGCTCATGCTAGTTGGTCATTTAACTAAACGACCCAACAAAAGTTTGATCTTAACATGTTATAATACCTTCCCAAATGGTGACACAATTTGCTGAAGCACAGTAATTCTTTCTCCCAGTTTTGCTTTAGGGACTTGTGCCTGCAGTTATTTGAAACGCTATCTTCTGATCAAATGTATTCATCATATATGTTACACTTTTCTTAACATAAATATTGAGAAGACATATATTTTGCTAAATTTTGCATTAGTGCACAATATTTTATTCCAAATTTGTATATATACATGATCAGTTTGTCATAGTGGACATTCAACAATTAAAAGTTATGGTTCAGACTAACTATATTACCTTGGGAGATGAAGCGGTGCTAGACGCCTCACTCTTGGGCTTCTTGAAGGAAGAGTCT
Source organism: Piper betle (assembly GCA_033002965.1). Taxonomy (NCBI): domain Eukaryota; kingdom Viridiplantae; phylum Streptophyta; class Magnoliopsida; order Piperales; family Piperaceae; genus Piper; species Piper betle. The sequence continues at coordinate 49,337 of JAURVB010009644.1, read as the reverse complement.
GATGAGGTATCTTCCGACTTTCTTTTCCTCCCTTGATCACACGCAGCTCCACTTCCTCTTGCATTTCCTTTGATCTGCTTTGCAACACAACTCAACTACTTTAAGTCAAAAGACACCACTTCTTGTACATATAAAAAGATTCAATTAACATGCCACGTTAAATGTTATTAATTCAACTCACAGGCGAAACATCCGGCGAGGCCACTTTCTTGCTATCTTGTGCAACTTGACCTTTGAGAGCTACTGTGCTGTTTGATGGTTGCAAGCCTGCCGACTTCATACATCCTCCAAAAGATATGACGTCTGTGAAGTGTCTTGCATGGAACATATTAGGCACTTGATCTGAAACACCGTAAAAGTGCCCCGGCTCTAATCCTAGAGCCGAACTTTTAAGGCCCATATTGTTGTACCCAAAACCGCTTTGATCATTTTCATGTTTGAAAGAATGTGCGGCTCCTAGTTCATGCCTTATTCCACCTGCTCTCAGACCATAACTTGGAAAATAGTTTGGGTTTGTTGGTGGAGTATTAGACTCCAAGTACCAATCCATGGATATTGAATTAGATGAGAAATTGCACGTATTTGGTTCAACATGGCTATCAAGATAAGGTTCGGGGGGTGCAATCGACCAGTTCCTAACCATGTCAGGCAAGTTGTTCAACCTTGTAGAGTGTTCAAACTGATCATGATTCAATTGTTTGTCAATGTTGGTGCTAAAAGAATTAGAACTTGTATGATCTTCCCAAGTGTTCCCCACTTTTTTCAAATAATCACTTGAAGGCTCAAACATATTATCAGAGCTGGCCAGGCTTTTGGACGACAATGATGAAAGGAAGTTCTCACACATATCTTGCCCATTTCTAATTGCATCTTTATTGCTTCCAATAGTGCTGCTCATCAAAACAACATAGACAAACAATAGTATACGTTTAAAAGCCTGTAAATAGTGTGCTCCCCATCTTCTAAGATTATGTTTTTAAAGGTACTTAAAGGATTTTTAATATTAGTTGTCAATGGTGGCTCCATGAAAAGATGTGCAAGAATGTTCTTTATTGAAAAAGAGGTAGACAAATACACTTTTTCCTATACTTTCTTGTTGCAACTATGATTAATACCATCCCCATTAAATCATTCTGAAATGAAGTAAACACAGGAAAAATAAAATCATCCAGCCTGGTGAAGTTTACTTTTGCAACAGCTAGCATGGGAACAAATATATTCTAATTGTGTCATAGAATCTATGGGAAAGAGAGGGATGATAAAATGAACATACAGCAACACTTGGTTCCATAGATGACTGTCTGAGGCCGGCTCCCCAAGCAGGTCGGCGGAGGCAGATGACTCGACGAGCTCCTGATGAGGCGAATCGACGGCAGTGAGGCCGGACTGGTTGGAGCCGGCGTTGGTGAAAGAGGTGGAGATGGAGATGTCCTCCTCACGGGAGGTCTTTGAGGTGTGGTCGGTTGAAGGGTTCCATGGAATATTGTTCATCATGTGGTGAGCCCATGAGGAGTGAGGGCAGGTTGAGTGCAACTCCCACCAAGTTGGTGTTGAAGAGGAGGTAGCAATTACAGATGTGTCACAGCCTTGCTCTTGCATATTTGGTGATGTTGGTTTCTAAGCAAGAGCGTAAAGAGTTGATCTCTAGTTCAGGAAAACATATGTTGGGTTTCTCTAAGGAGAGCTGGGTGTGTTTCTCTTTATTGAGTTGGCGGGTTGGGGTATTATGTATAAGCGGTTTATCCATTGAAGGAAGAATGTTTTTGCTGTTCATGAGATGGCCAAAGGGAGACAATTGAATATGCAAGGCTCAGGTTTCCACTAAGATTGTGGACAATAATTGTAAGTAGACCTTAGTAAGAGGTGGACATGGAAGGAACTAGAAAAGGGAATGGTTGCTTGCGGTGATATTGGCTGATGTATAGATGATGAACAGTGAATATTTGGAGTACAGAAGTTATAAAAGTATAGACTTATAACTTCAATGCCCCATCGCAATACACAGTATTCACCTTTTGTCAGCAGCAGGACCTGGAAAATATGATTAGCTAGCATATTTAAGAAGTTTCTATTTCCCATTATTAATTTGTTCGGTAGTGATTCATGGGTTTGTTGATTTGGATGGAGTTGGAGTCATCCCGAAACAAAGACCTAATTTTGTGTAAATCAGTAGCCAGATTAGACAGCTTACAAAACGTTTTACACCAGGTAGTTTTTGAGTGGTTATTTGTTTGATACATCTAAAAACACTAGTTTGACGTGTTGGTCGACTTCGTGTTAAGCATTTCTCTACTTATTACTACCTATAGACTCTGGCTAATATGAAACTTTTGAATGCATGCCCATATATGGATCTGGGCACGCTTATCTCCGTTTAATTTATCTAATTAAGGACATGTTTAGCGTGTTTAATGGATATAACCACTATCTTACCGATGGCTAAACAAGGGACAAATACGCTAAAGTGAATATTGGTAGGTTTAAAATTACAGCTTTTGGCACATCATACTATCAAAGACCAATTAGCATACTCATTTCAAGAAAAGCTCATAAGATGGTAATTGTATTATTTTAATTGGTTGAAGCAGCTCAAATATGCACAAGTCAAATAAGCATCCTGAAAAGTTGAGATGAAGATGCATGCATATGTACCAGTCTATCAGACTCCTACTTTGCCATGTCTTGCTCATTTTAACAATTGTTTGCTGGGACGATCAGCGAGAAGAAACAAGTTGAGAGGATGTCGTGTAGAATTTAGATCACAAGGACTTTAATAATTAATAAATCGCCGACAATTATCCTAGCTACCTTTTTTTTCTTGAGCGCCATTCAAGTAAAAGTGTCGACAAGACTGCCGGCGATCAACGTAAATAAGTGAAAATTTTATTTTGATTCCAAAATTTCTAATTTCATCGTGCCTTTTTTCGCAAAGAGTCCGCCCAGGTACAAGCTTGCCTGGGTTAAGTCATTTCTTTCGTATACTTAACTCAATACTCGTGCTAATATATTAAATTTTATCCGGATAAGTATTAATAATAGAACTAATTTAAAAAAGCAAAATTCAACCACTTCAAAAATTTTCATTCTTGAAATCCTTTTCTTGAGCCTATGACATAGTTCACGTCTACTAATTCATGACATAGTTCACGTCAATTAATTCAATCCAACCCACCGTCCAATAATAATAATCCAATAAAAATGCAAACATTAATGGGGCAATTATTATCCTTTCAACATGGTTAATCCAAGTTGTAAATCTATAGGCACACTTTGAAGTTCAAATTCAAGGATATTTAATTAGTCATCGATTTTTAAATTGAGAATATTATGTAATTGTTTTCATTTTCTCTTCGAGGGAAGTTGTAAAAATAAGAAGCAAAAGTTAAAATTTTCATTATTTTTAGTTTGAATATGATTTAGAAGTTGTAAATAGTCATATACTTGTGATCAAATACCACTTACGAGGAGACACTTTTAGCCCATTCAATTCAATTGTATTAGAGCTAAATTATAAGAGATTAGATAAAAACTATGCATATATGACTCATGACACTTGGCAACTCTATGCTAACTCCATGAATATTTTATCAGTTGTGTATACATTCGGGAATAGTAATGGTAAGAACAAAAAACTCTAGCTGATTATAACAACTTTCCAATTTCTAGCTACTCTATGGTGCATGTCCAACTCATAAAAAATGGTAGTGAGAGGAATTGATCAATAGCTATTTGGTCATTTATCAAACTTATAAGATTAATGCTAATTAATTTTCCTATGAGAATTACATGAATTGGTTGGTTCATTAATGGTACCATATTATTTAATAATAAAACCAAACATCCAATTAACAAGCAATAGTATGTCATCTTTCATTATTGATAGTATATGAAAGACATAATTGCAACAATGAGTCATAACGTATGCATGTATAGTACTGCAATGCAGTTTGACGTATGTCCTATGGAATTCTAACGCAAACTTGGACTGTTGATGTTGCAAGTTGCTAACCTTATCTACTTGATAAAAACGGAACATATATTTTTATAAGAAACTGAATCATATACTCATATGAAGAAACCCACTTCTGATTAATTAGTTACACTAATTAAAGTGAATAATTAAGGACATTTTACCCTAATAAAGTCAAATAATATGATAATTCTCCAAATCAAGCTCGAGAGATAACCCTAAAACGTACAAAAATAATGTGCGACAAGTAAAATGCCGATGCCTTCTTTTACAAGCATTCATCTATTTTCATGAGGCCAAAGTGGATAGGTTCATGAAAACTAAATTATCTGGCATGAGCATCTTCTGCAATCAAAACTGGCCGGAGATTGCAGTCTTATCAAATAAACAGGTTAATAGCAAGACTGCTGTCATTTCATGAATAAGTGTTCAAACCCTTTGCACTGTAGAACGTGTAGTTTCTTTCCATCCTAAAGTGATGTCCAAGACTTATCCTGCTTCACGGAATTATTCATGGAATGGTGTGAAATGGGTCGTAGTTTTATGGATTGGAATAATGTATTAATGTAATCTAGACTTACCCATTTGATCAGAATTCTCTTAAAAGAGTAATACAACTGGAAAGAGTGTTTCTTCTTTTTTGAGAAGACTAATTCACATTCTCTTGGCATGCCGGATTGCCATTGAGCTTGCTGCCATATATCCCATCTTACTGGACTGGTCACACCTTAATGTTGTGCTCACAAGGGACATACGTGACCCCCTCCAATCACCCTTCTCTGTCAACCCAAATGCCTCCACTAAGTTATCTTGCATTCACTCATCACCCACTTGATCATCTAACCCTAATCCTTGAGTCTAGCATGTCCATCGGCGGTTGGGCGATTATTTTTTAATGTTCTATGCTAATTCTCAAATTGTAATATATGCTTATCCAGACATTAACACATTGTTAATTGAAGGAAGTACTTCTATGATGGGGCTCTTAATTAATCGACATAGATTTAGAAGTACCCAGAAAGACAGAAAAGATGTTAAGAGAAGCATCCCATGGTAGGTTGGGTGTTACTGGGCGGTGGCACGGCCATGTCAAGTCACCCTCAAAGGCTTTTGACATCTACTTGCACTAGAGCCTTTCCCTTTACATTTTTTGCCACCCATATAAAACAAGAATACATAAGCCACATTCTTTGCTCGCTGGGAAGGTTGAGAGTGCTAGGAAATGCTAGCCTTGGAAATAACATTAACAATAGTCAAGTGGCAGAAAAGCTACCGGTTCTCTTCAACTTTAGTTAGGTTTAATTAGGATTGATAAGGCGTGACGCCTTATTAATTAGTTCATTGTTTAAATTTTAAAAGCTAATTGGCTCCCATTAGCATGTTAGAGCCAAACTAGTTGACATTTGAGCCATATAAAGACAAAAAAAATTAGGGTGATAAACGAGCCGAATTGTCAGCGAGCGCCAAACTAGGAGCCCGAGCCCGGAGCCCACTCTAATGCCAAAATGTTTTACACATTACTAATTTAGCTGTGCTAACTGAAGGATAACTCGATCGGGCTTGGCTTGCCTTGAGGCAATCTAAACATAAGCCATGCTTTTGGCGAGCAAAGCCAGAGATAAACTCTAGCTAACTCACCTTGTTGCTGGCCCAAAATATTATTTATGTTGTCTTGGTGAAAATTTATAATTGGTTGATGCAAAAAGAACTTCCTAGGAATCAAGGTGGCTAATTGTAATACTCAAAATTCGGTTCACTATTAAACCAAATCGAAAGTATTACAAGAGACCAAACTGACTCTTAAATTCGAATAAATTGGTCGACCAGAACCTAAACTAAATAAATCTACTTTAAGTATCATAAGATAAAAAAACATTATTATAAATGTATGAGATACAAAACCTAACACTACGCTGCATGGATGATATGATAACAAAAAAATTACATTTCAATCAATTAAATATGATAAAAATTTTAGAAATAAAAGTACGGAGTTCCTCTTAAAAGTGTAATAGGGGAACTACCATGTCCATCAATATATCACAAAATATACGAAAATAATAAAATATATTATTACAACATCATATTCTATCAATAACATAATTTATGAATGGGTCTTGATCTATCTGCAGATCTTATTAACATGACTAAAAATTTACTAACTTCTTCATAATAGTGTCATTATTATTGACATCAAAATGTCATTAACAAATATAAGACAATCGTGCATTAAACATCATCAAAATATTTCATCAAAAGTTTTACATATTAACTAGCATCACAATAAAATGTTTCATCGTCAAGCATGTGTGTGTGCAAGGATGTCACTACTCATTTGTCAAATTTGACATATTATGTTGTATATGATGCTCACTTACATACATAATAGAAAATCGCCAGCAACGGTTGTCACTAGTCTAATAAATAACTAATATCAATCTATTAATGACAGCTAATTCTCGTGAAAAAAAACATGTATATATTTTATTAGAACTCTTATAACAGTAACTACTAAGGAGCCATCGAGTTATAGCCTTGATAGCATTTTGAACTAATGGGCCTTATTCCTCTTTCGGCATTTACTAACTGTCCATCTCTCGGGAATGCCAATATCCTAAACCCTCTCTAATCCTCAATATTTCTCCTGGCCCAGAGCACAAGGGCCGAGTATTCTTAGGCAGTTGCCTTCAGTACATATGAACCTCCACATTTCTCCAGGTATAAAGAAACTTAAAGCATAGAGTTGTCAAGATCCCTCAGGAATAAAACAACCCCCTCACTAATTATGAGCCCACTATGAGTGACACATGCACCTTCTCATGGCACTTGCAAGTCAATTTCACCTTCTCTCGTATCAGTAAAAACTCAATAAATTTATACATAGGTTTGGGAAGTGATTTAATATTATTGGCCTGAAGACAACATGCAGTTGATCTTATTTTCAAAATCAGACTCAAGGGATCTTATCCTCGAGGGTTATAAATCCTAAAAACCTATTCGTTAAATAGCTCATGTTAAATAGGGTTCGATAAAATGACCACTTAACACATCTTACAACTTACAATCCAAAATAATAATAAAAGAGATTGACAAATAATAATATGAGTTCTACACAGACCTAAGAGAAGCTCCAAGCGTAGTTTCACACCTATTCGACGAGCTTCTACACTGAACCTATACAACAGAACTAAATATAAGCGTGATCTTACATTTATGCGGCAAGCTTCTACACCAAACCTACACAACAAAATTAAATACTAATGCTCTTGTAAACTCATATGATACATGAATGATATGATGGATAGTCAAATAACACGAAGATAGTCAATGTATATCATGTTCAATCCAAACAATCCTTAATTTTGTCGATAATATGATCATGTACAACCATATAATACCGAGATAACATGATAATATTTTAAACAACACTCAACAAGGTAAGGTAACTCTAATAATCATTTCATATACATATGATAAACTTGTAATTAATTCCATATCATGGTAAAGCAATTAAAATTCAAATGTCATCACTAATCACAATCTGAGTATTATCATATAACAATCTCATCAATTAATACTTAACCATATGAATTTACATTCCTAGGTAATCATATCATCAATATCACAAATTTATTAATACGTAATTAAACATAACAATTAATGGATTCTGATAACCAAACTAATGTTAAATTGTCATAATTCAAGTATTCATTTATAATTATATCAATAGCTCATAAACATACTAATTAATAAAATTAGCATTTTTATGATCCATCACACTTAGTTAACAAATCAAACCTAAATTCACATACATGCAATCAATCAATAATGTAATCATAATGCTTGTAATGAAGTGAATTTAAATTAAATTGTATACACAAGTAGTGGTTATGCGGCGACTGCGGTGATGGTCGTGGCTGTCAGCAGTTGTCGTGAGGAGGGAGTCAGCGGCTGTGACCGCCATCCCACGAGCAAAGTCGGCAAGGAGGAAGTGGCTTGAGGCCGTCGGACCTACCACTAGGGGTGGGCATCGGTCGGACAGACGTCGGACAAGTTATTGTCCGGTCCGTCCAAAATTTTGTCGGACAAAATTTGTCCGACTGAGTTAATGTTCGACTTGTTCGTCGGGCCCGGACAACATCCGTGGACAGTCCAAAATTATACCCTAATTACTAACCCTAACCCTACTTACCAACATAATCTGCCACCGCCGTCGCCCTCCCCCGATCTCTGCCGCCCTCCCCCAACCTCCGCCGCCCTCCCCCGCCCTCCTCTGACCTCCGCTGCCCTCCCCGACCTCTACCGCCCTCCCTGACCTCCACCGCCCTCCCCCACTGTGAGATCCCTCAACTTAATCCCACATCTAATACCTACTGGGAGAAGATCTCGTTTATAAGTGAGAATAAACTATAGATCTTTAACTTAGGTTAACCATTTTAAAGAAATGACTTAGGCCCATTAGTTTGCACTTTGGGTCAGGTCGTTACAGGTGGTATCAGAGCAACCTGGTTCCGTGTTAGATGGTGGGCTAGATTAGGCGGGCCAGAAAGGTCGTGGGCTGGGGCTAGCAACGGGTTGGACTAGGGACGTTGGCTAGGCTGCCGGTCACGGGCTAGAAAGGTCATGAGCCAGAAAGGTCGTGGGCTGGGGCTAGCAACGGGCTGGACTAAGGACGTTGGCTAGGCTGCCGGTCACGGGCTAGAAAGGTCGTGGGCTGGAGCTAGCAACAGGCCAAGTATAGGCATTTTGAGGATGAAATTTCCTAAGGTGGGTGGATTGTGATATCCCTCAACTTAGTCCCACATCTAATACCTACTGGGAGAAGATCCTGTTTATAAGTGAGAATGTACTATAGATCTTTAACTTGGGTTAACTATTTTAAAGAAATGACTTAGGCCCATTAGTTTGCACTTTGAGCCGGGTCGTTACACCCGCCCTCCCGTCGCCCTCCCCCTTCCTATTGTCGCTGCCCTCCTCGACCTCCGCCACCCTCTCCCGCCCTCCCCTTTCCTCCTATCGCTGCCCTCTACCGTTGCCTCGACTCCATTACTGCCTACCTCCGCTGCCCTGCCTCCACCAGATGGCCGCTCTTTGCCGCCGTCAATATAAGATTTCTCCTCTATTTTGAATCAACATGAGTAATACTTGATTATTTTGATGACGTCATGACTAATGTTGATTATTTAATATTTTGGAAATACTTATAAGGTTAATAATTATTAAGTTAATGATTATTTATAATTGGATATAATGCAAAAAAAATTATACTGACGAAATTGTATAGCGTTTGAATTATAAAAATTTGTGCAATTGTTTGGTGAAGGAAGCTTGCATCTTGGAGGGAATAAGTAATAAATGTGAATATATTATTTTAAATTCCTAAATACAAGAGTGGTTTTTATCCTTTTTTATATATGTCATTTTTTGTTATTTTAGGCATTAAATATCAGTTTTATTGTTTATTATGTTTTTACAATTTTCATAAAATATAATATTAGCATTAAAAATGTTAAAGGCATTCTTTTATTGATATAAAATATCAGACATTCGGTCGGACAAAAAATGTCCATGTTTGATTTGTTTTAATTCGGTCAAATTCGATTAAACATGTTTCAGACGTCGATCGGACATGGACATTCAAACGTCCATACCCACCCCTAGCTACCACTGGCCGGCGATGATGGCTAGTCGCCAGTGGCGGTGAGGGTGGTGGCAGCGAGGGTGGTGTCGGTTAGGGCGAGGAGTGGCTAAGAGAGTGTTGGTTAGGGAGAGGGAGGTTGACGTCGGCTAAGGGGGTTGACGGCATAGATGGTGGTGGTGCTAGTCGCCGACGACAACACATGCAACCGGCGGCCTTGACTCACTCGGGGTCATCGTGCATGTCATCACTTAGGCCGAGTATTAGTCTGAAAGGAGGGAAGAAAGGCTAAGGAGGGTCGTTGGAGGTCATCGCCGGAGTTGGTGGCCAGCAGCGGCGTTTGCAAAACAAGGAATGTGGCAGCCAGGAGGGAGGAAGTAGGGAAGGAGAGGAGGGAGGGTGGTGTCGGTTAGGTGTGGTGGCGGCGACGGCAAGGGGAGGTTGCCAGGTTGGTGGCCGGCGGTGGCAAGGGTGGTCATCAGTGAGGGGTCGGGGAAGGGAGTCCATGGTTGGAGGAGGAGGTTGGGAGGGGTGGCATAGAAGTAATGGCATTTTCATAAATAAAAGTTGGCTCATCCTGGACTCAAGTTAAAAATAATAAATAAAATAAAATAAAATAGAACGAGCGCGATCTCCGTCAAATGATATGCTCTAAACACTTATTACCCAATCAAAAATCCTATCTAACGTGTCCTAATACGGTAAACGACCTAATTCTAATTTTTATGGGCATAAATAATAAAATAATTTACGGCATACTCTCGTGTATATCGATAACTGAACCTATTGTTGCATATCTGACTCCATTATCATATGCTCAAACATCCTAAAACCTTCTGGGCACATGCATATGGTTGACCTAGGCCTAGCACATGTATTCTGAAAGTCGAACCAATTCAGACCAACAGCTGAACCAACCGGTTTATTATTATAAAACCCTAACTTGGGTCATGGGCTTTACACTAATATTGGTGTTAAGACATGACAAGTGGGAATACTTACAACCAAATGATTTGGGCATTTGGGTGATAATATGAAATGGTTAATATAAGTAGGTGTTTATTAACTATCTTAGTCATTAAAGTAAACAATCTCTTTGAGAAAGCATTCTTATCATGTATCTTACCTTATTATTTGAGCCAAGCTCTTATTATAAAGCCCATTAGCAAGAGTGGTTCATTGTGATGCTTCTCTTGCGTACATCATCAAACTTTAGCCTTTAGATTGTGGAAGGTTCAATCAGTGCACCATAGGTGTCCATGTACAAAAGGAATACTTCTTTTTTATTACATTACAGACAAAGGAAGATGGTACAAATGCACGCGCCTGACCAAAAGCTAGAGTAAACAAGGCCATGAAATTCATAGTGCTTGTAACCCCTGTTTAACAAGAAGCCCACAAGAAATAAATTTGTAGACATGGATATTGGTGCTCAAAATAATACATTTAGATTGCTAAATTATTAGCTTTACAAAGTCAGACCATGAAAAAAGTCCCATTGGAATATCCAAATCCCAGCATTGTCTTTGTTTTCAGTGTTGTCATATTTGTCAACGGTTACTTTAAACTACCTTTTCTTTTCATTTCCTGTGGATGAACAGTTGGAGATGATTTGTCAACTTTTTACAAGTTACTGATATCCCTTGTTCAATGAAATTGCAGCTTAATTGAGGATATAAATCTCTGTTTGATTGCTTGATCCGGCACATAATAATAGCTAGTAAGTTTGTTGGGAAATTTTGAAGGCAAAAAGTAGCATAATAGAGAAAAGATATGTCAGTTTCTTCCAAACTTATTTTATTTGTCAATCTTTGTTATTTAAATTATGTACGAAATGAAATGCACTCGTACAATATGAAAGCAAATAAAAGAATGAATGGGTTATCAAATAATCTACGACAATAAAAGGATGACCATGTACCATTCTTGTATTACGACAAGACATTGTGATTGACTTCAATTGGCTCTTATAAGTGAAGTTCTCAAAGTAAATAGTTAATACTATATATTGAAATTGTTAGGTTTTAGGGCTCTAAAATAGGCTTGTAATATGTATCACGATGCCTCTCTTAATAAAAAGCTAATTCAGGAAATAAAATTTTATCATTAGTCTAAATACAAGTTACTAGCACCCTCTACAACCAACATGGGATAAACTCTAATAACTCCCCTTCACACATCAGGTGATCCCAAAATCATCATCACCTAATAATCTCTCCTTCGTCAGACGGAACTCATATTTTATTATCTGACAAATTCCCCTTAAATTATCTAATAGAAGGTGGAGCCAATGAAGGAGACTTCCACATCGACGTAGGCAAACACCAAAACTAACCTGGACTCTGATATTATTGAGGCTATTTGGGCCTAAAGAGACTTACAATAAGTGTCATGAGCCTTTCTTAATCATCAACGATTGATGTGGAACAAACCTAACAAAAATCTCTTACTACTTAGTTTACTGAATCTGATACATTCAAGATTTAAAACTCGTTGAACTAGATGAATTTTAACGTCAAATGAGAGTTTAGCCCTTATTTTATAGGACAAATTCAAGTCCAAGTTATGATCAAAGTGTCCACATTAGAACAACTTCTACCATACAAATTTTATGAGCAATTTATCTCTCAAGTCCAAACACCAACAAAAAAACAAAAAGAAACACAAACTCAAAAAAGGTGGAGAGAGCACTTTAGTGTTCACCACCATCCTCATAAAAGTATCAACAAGGCCTTGAAGTTTAACATTGGAACATCATAAGATACGTCATGAAATAATTCCATCCAATTAATTAAGTTGTCTGTTCGCGAGCTTTACTTAGTTTAGGGAACGTTGCTGTCATTGGTGGGGCTCAAACTACATTTCCCATTAAATTATGATCTCAATGTTTATAAATTGCTTTCCTTGTTTGAGAAAAATAATTTAGAAAACCATGTTGCATATATGAGACAACAGCAGCTGTCAAACAAGAGTTATGCGTTCTCAGTATTTCAATAACAAAGAGGGAGACGGGCTTCCACTCTGTGCTCCATTTACTTTGCGCCCCCGCTAATGGACAAAAACCACTTGGCTTGTCTTAGCAAACAGATCTTATCCACAACGTCGACAACAGTCTTACTGGCGGAAAAAGAGAGCAGGCAAGAGTGCAATTGCATTTATTTGGTGGGAAAAATAAAGGGGAGAGATGAAGAAGAAGACACAAAATTACATGGAGTCGTTCTTTATGTAGTTAATGTGAGTTTATTTGATATGTATTGAGATATGTACAAAGCCAGCATTATAGACTTTGAATAGAGCCTCATTTCTTAAACTTACTCTTTTGGGTTCTTGAAAACTTCATCTAAAAGAAAAAAAACAAGGATGATGAAATGAAGAGGCTGGAGATGAGATAGCTTACACCAATCATAGGGATGCTATAAGGAGTTTTTGTTGTAGCTAATGCTGCCGTAAATCCTTTCCAATTTTGATAATACCATAGATACATTTCCTAAGTTATAAAGTAACCCCCTTATTTCTAAATCCGGTCTACATGGATTGAAAAAAATCGGAGTAAATCAGGCAGCCATTTTATAAATAGGCCGGCCTAGCTACTTTTAATGAATGTAACGTTGAAATTAGCCGATTCCAAGTTGAAACTGCCAATAATATAGTAACAGAGGCAAATTAATTTTTTTAACAAGAATTATATAACACGATAAAATAACAGTTTTTAATAAGAAAAATACACGATAGTGCTATTTTATATACATAACTATGCCAATTTGAGTTATTGTCATTTTTGAAAATAAAGTTATAGAAGATAATATACATAAGAAGATTTTTAGTAAAACACAAATCAATCTAGATAGCTCAATATCTAGGTTAAATTAGGCTAAATTTAGAAGTAGGCGTGAGATTGAATTGACTCAAATGTAAATTAGGCTAAACTTTGAGTTGAAGGAACTTGACTCAGACTCATCGAATAAACAACCTTTCAATTGGACGAGAAAAAAATATTTACTTTGCCCTGGCTTTAAATCTGATTAAATGACTTCTGAACAAAGAGTACACATTTATAACGAATTTTCAATGACTCGCCCCTGAAAAATATAACTTCACATCAAGCCAAATTTGAGCTAATTGATTTGGAACATGGTGATGATTGGCTCCGCTTGATTGAAAAAATTAGCTTGTTTTAGCATAAATTCAGCATTAGGGATCTCAAATTCTTGCCGCATACTCCGAGCTAGATGACAACCTATTACCAAGATTGCTTGTAATAGTGCATGTGTCAATAATAAAGCAAAATCATCAAGCAATTGCACCCATTTTAATCCACTTTTCTCTAACTTACCAAGTCTGTGGGGGCATTTAGTTAAGAACATAAACAGTAATTAAAGATAGACTCATCAAATGTCTGAATCCCAGCTTGATGTCTTGGATCATCACCAACAATTTGAACTACAGAATGGAGTGTGACTCAGAACTCATAGCAGAGATTTCATTATTACGGGCAGATCTAGTTCAGAAATAGTTGACTCACTCAACTCCAACTAATTCAAGGTGGTAATTAAATTATATTCTCAACAACATTGTGATGATTGTTTACAGATCATAAATCATGGTAAATGCAAAACAAAACAAAAACAAAATTACTGAGTTCATTGATTCAGACAAAAAAGTAACATAGAGAACTTTATCCAAAGCAAATACTCACAATCGAGGACACAGCATAGTACAAAACAAAGTGAGACGAGGAAAGGTAATTCAAAAGTATATTACAAGGTGTTGAATCGGCAAAGAGCAGCTTCGTCTACAATCAATGTTAGGATGTTATTTAACTGCACCACCCCACCAGCTATCTCCTCCACAGAGTCCGGAAGGCATCCTTCTTCAACCTGTCACTCCTTCCTTTTTTTCTTGAAAATGTTTCACATACATAGTGAGGACACCTCTACGGAATCTAATGAAAGGCTAACACCCACAAACAAATATCGCCAAATAAGATTGTATGCCAATATATTAATTAACAATGTCCACAATGTGAAAGACTCGTTCTGTTTTCAGGATGATAATAATGAAAATACAGATAACAAGCTTAAGAAACCATGTCATAAAGTTCATAACATCAACTGAACTTAAATGTTAATCTTTTGGGTCTGTTACGAGCTAGACTAGGAGTCTCTGGTGTTAGTCTACCAGGTTTGGCCTAATTTGATTCTGTTCTACATGATTGAGTTAGATTCATACACCCTGTTGGGGTTTTCCCTTTCAGAATTATCTTTTGAAAGAGTTGGTTCCAGCAAAATGATTGATGTACCCGATTCATAACATCACAGATGATCTTTTGGTGGACGAGTAACCTTACCATTAATTAATACTTTCCAGAATCATATAAATATCTTACACTAACCAAGTGGCAGAATATTACAGCTTACCCCTGATCCTTGAAAAAGAATATAGCCAAGATCCATCCAAATAGGATAACTGCTTCAAACCTTAGACAAAAATGCGAAATCAAATTGACATAGGCATCTTGATGATCAAAAGTATAAGATAATGTTTAGCAACCAGATATGCATCTCTTAATTTTTTCCAATTCCAAACACCAAAAGACAAATTCAGCAAAGGATGTCGGTGAAACCAAGTACTGAAACATGTAGCAACTCCAATGCTTTTAACCAAAGAAAATTTTACAACCATCCTCTTCCCTCACAGTCAGCAAGCAATGATGCATTCACTTGTGTGTCTCAACCAGGTATAAAAACAGTACTGTCAAAAAGAACAATATCTGAGACAAGTAACAAATCCAATGCTTTAAACCAGCTGAGGTTTAGCAATCAGCCCTTTCCCTCATAAGCTCGATGCTTGCAGCTATAGTTGATCCAGAAGTGCCAACAAATCCAAGCGTAGCACAGCTAGAAACTGATTGCTCAATGTATAGTAAGACATCGGGTGAACCTACAGAACCACAATTCCTACCTGGCCTCATTCGATTAGTGGTCTTTAGATAATAACCTGATCTAATCCCACGTTCAGCTGTCATCAGTCTGTTTGCAGTTTGCCTGACCAAATCTTCCCCTTCTTTTAAGATAAAAAGCTTAACAAAATCAGACAGTTCCAACTCCCCCAAGTAAGTTTTTGACCAATTTGCTTTAGGAAGATCAGTCATAACAAAGATGGAAATGGGATTATTGGTGCTTTCCTTAAAAAGTAAATCCACTCTTTGCTTTAATGTAAAAAATGTAGCTTCTTGAACTGCCCATCTAATAACCTGAGTTGGGCACATAAGAAGGGCATTTTGATCTTATTTTTGCAAATTCTGTTCCAGCACTGATTATTTCTGGAACATAGAGAAGAAACTTGACTTTTCGAAGTAATGATTGAACTAATCTATCTTCTGGGACTTGATGAATGTCGATATAAAGTTCTGAACCTTTGTAAAGAGCTGTAAAGAGACTTGCAATTGATAAGACACTGGCTTTGTCAGCATTGGATCCAATACCCAAGGACTTCAATAAATCTCGCCGTTTCCTAACATATCAATTTTTTCTTCTTTTTCAACTGCTCATCAGGTTGAAAAGAATCTATACGCTCACCACTGTTTTGTTTGTAAGTCCATACTGTAGTGCGGCAATCATCCTCCACAGCTTATATGCAGCGGTTATGAGAGGATTTCTGGCCAGATAAAAAGCCCCCACAGTCTTCCGAATTTCCAGAGGATATGGAATGCTTCATGGAACAACATTCTTGCCCATAGCAAGCAAATCCCATGGCTAAGCCACACCATGATGAGCAAAAACTCTAAAATCAATCGTCTTAACCATGGAAGAGGAAACAACAGAGGAAATGTCAACAATGTCAGTCACTGACAAATACCTGTAAATACAATGATAATCAAATACAATTTCACACAAGCCTAAATAAAAGCTCACAGGCAAAAAAAGAAAAAGAAAATTGACCACTGTATCATTAATTATTTTTAATGAGATCTAATATTCAGCAAACATTGGGGAGCAACATCTCAATCACAACAAGAAAGACAATAATAGGAAAAAGAAAATTCCAATTCATCGTGGAGGATCTGGGTACCACATACCTAAGCAATCCTATACAGGTCTTAACATGTAAAACAAAAGTTCACAGCAACTACCTGATTGTCCAAAAAAAATAAAAAATAAAAACAGAATGTATGCACAAGCCCAAAGCAATCATCCACTATCCAATCTATCTAAGCTACTACAGAGAATTGCAAAAGCAAGCTTATATTTATTTATATAGATAAATCAAGGTGTCCAAGCTCACCTGCAACTGTAGACTGTCCTGAATCAGAAAAAAAATCATGCTCTCACTATTATTTCCATAAAATACAATTAATTGCAAGAACAGCAAGAACCACAATCTAACCTAGACTAATTAAACAAAGTAGAAAATAAAGTAACCAGAATCTAGATTCAAACAAACAATAAAACTAGAAAGTAGTACTAACCATCGTCAGGGGGAAATTACCAAACGTCTACCATTCCCTCACTTGGGAACACCCTAAAGCACTCAGCTATCCTCTCATTCCTCGATAGACGAGAATGAATGTCTTCCTCTAGTGCTTTGTCGTGCTAGATCACTCACATATCCTTGTTTTTTTTAAATTTTCCGGATCATTGATCGGATCGAAACAACTTTCTTGTCGAACCACTTCATCTCTGGATGAATTTTTCACCACGCAGAATCTCCGTAGCCTATTTTCCTTTATTGATTTCGAAATCAGACGGTTTTGGTAGAACTTTTATCTCAAACGATCCAGGAACTTTCGTAAACGCTGGCGGGATTCGGTTTGAGCAACGGATATATATTATCATAATGTTGGTATGATTTGTTTTTAAATATAATAATATATTTAAAAAATATTCTAATAGATTTAAAGTATTATATTTTAAAATATTTTAAAATAATATTTTTATTATCATTTTTAATTTATTTTTACATAAAATTTATATTATTTTATTTAACCGGGTCGAATTCGCATCCATTTTACGTTGCATATATTCTACTTGGATATAAATATAATAAATTTAATTAATATAATTTTTAGATTTAGGTCAGGTTTGGGTTTGAATTAAATGACCGTATCTGGTAGGAACTCATTCTGTATTATAGGGCACTAAAAAATTGTGGGTTACTTATGAAAGAGAACTCTATTAGCAAATTAAAAGTTAAAATTTGTTAGCACTTTGTAAAGACAAAAAATGTTAAGAGTAGGAAGTGTGGTTAGGACTCTCGATCCTTACTTAAGTGCAAACCAAGATTAAATGATTTTTTTTTGCTATGCCCTTATTTTTTGTGCTTAAAGTATGCTACTTTTTTATTTTGACAAGTAAATACTCTACCTAGATCCACAAATAGGAAAAATTAACTCTATTTCTTAGGCGATATATAAATTCACTTACGGCAAAGAACTTGCTTAGTAAAACAGCAAAAAATCATTTAAAAATATATTAAAATGCATTTAAAAGAAATTATTTTGCCAAAAAGTGAGAAATGTGGGTTTAGGGATAACTTTGGATTAGATATGGATCAGATATATATGGCTATATTCATATATCCAATCCGAATCCAAAAATCCAAACTTGAAATTGATTTGAATCTTAAAATTATATCAACTTTATTTACTATACCTATATCCAATCCAAATCTGCCAAATATGTATCATATTTGTATCTAATAATTAAAATAATATAATTTTTAATATAAAAATAGAGGGAAAAAATAAAAGAATAAAGAAATTTATGGGAAAAGGGTGCTGTTATTCAAAATTTACAATTTTGGGTATTATTAATTATATTTATGACCTGAGGGTAAATAATTTCACAAGACAGCTTTATCCCTAATCCTCTTTTTTTTTCGGATCCTCCTGTTGAAAATCATTTTGATCCAAAATTGCACGTAAAATTGTTATTTTAAAATCCATTCCCTTTAAATCCTAAATATGGATAATAATCCCCTAAAATTATAAAATTGAGATAATAACACCCTTTGTAATAAATTCCTCTAAAATATATTATTTTAAATATTTTAAAATATAATTTTATAAAATATCACTTAATAAAATCAGATCACCCAAAGTTTGTAGCAATTCAGAACATTTTTTTAATATACTATACATTCAAAAAATTTAAACCCGAATCCGATTGAATTTACAAATATGAGATGTCCAAACTCATCCCTTGATGGGCTTATAACGATTTGAGCCAAAGTGAAAATTAATATGCCTAAGTTATCTCTTTAAAAGTATTTAACGGAAATTAAAAATTTATATTCTATTCCCTTTAATAAGTATGATTTTATCCTAATTTTATCCATCATAGAGTCTGTTTGGTTGTCCTTAAATTGCATGAAAAAAATGTAAAATTTGGAGTTCACAAATTTTCTTCTCTTTATATGCTTTGAAATTTAGTCAAAAAAATTTTCAATTTTAGTCAAAATAAGTGTATGTAAATATTTTACAAAGCAATATTTTCTTATGAAAAACAAAAAAAATTGGAAGAAATTTTGAGAGGCACGTGCACGTGGGAAAGAAATATTTCACTTTCATTTTATTTTCCTACTATATAAATAAATAGGAGAAATTTTTAAAATTTGCATGTTATTTCATTTCATTGAATTTTCATTTCCTATGAATTTTTTTTTCATTTGCACAACTTTCATGCCTACCAAACGAACCCTTATAAAATTTCGTCATCGGAATTTCTATACTTAACCTATATCTAGCCCTAGTCAACATTTTCTTTGGCCTATTACTAACAACTTAGCCCACTTCTCTAACCCCACTCACCATCTAATACAAAATTAGATTACCCTGATAGTATCTATAACACTTGATTCAGTCATCTTTTCAAAAGTTGTTAACAAAAACTGAAGATTTATAGTTTGTTTTCACCAATAAACCGAATATTACCTCAATTAATATTAAACGTGACACTAAATTGAGGGATCTCACAATGTTTATTAAAGTGTGAGGGACGAAGGCAAGCTTCGGTGAAGGTGGTGAAGATACCTACCCACCTTCTTTACCTTCCTCCTCCTTCACCTCACTTACATTCTTATTTAAAAATTCACCTCCCCGTAATCACCTCACCAAAATTCGTGTAGAGGAACTCACCTGGGAAGTATACTCAGAAACCACCTTCTTCACTCTTTCCCCCACTTTCACGTTACTTTGAAAGCCCTTCTCCCCCACCATTGTTTTACCTCAAAACCCTATTCTCTATCGTCACCTCACCTCATGTAAGTTTATATTCAGAAACTCACTCAAGAAGTAAGATAATAAACCACATTCTTTGCCTTTCTCCCCCGCCTTTACTTCACCTTAAAAGTTCATCTTACCACCATTATTTCATCTCAAAAGTCACCATCCTACCATCGCTTCACTTAAGTTTGTATTTAAAAATCCATTCTAAGTAGTAACAAACCCACCTTCTTCACCTTACTCCCCCATCTTCATCTTGCCTAAGGTTTTCACATCAAAAACCGATTTTCTAACTATCATTTTACCTAATTTAGCATTCACATACTTACTCGCTTAAAAAGTTGAGGTAAGAGTGAGGAAGGAAAGTGAAGAAGCTGAATTTCTTATTGTGCAACAAGAGACCCGCCTTCGACACTTTTTAGCAAAATAGATTAATTTTAATGTACTTTTTACTTATTTTCAAGTAGTTGTACCATTTTGTTAAGCGAATTCCTTTATTGTAAGTAGGTTTATGTTGTTTGGAAGATTTTTTTATTTGCAGGAATGGTTATTAAATTTCATATAGACTTCACATGGACCAAGAAAAAATATAGAATTCACATGGACCAATCAAAAAATTATGGTGCACTCTCTAGACGCAAGAAAAGGAGACATGCCAAAAATTCTGGTGAGATTAAAACCACACGGGGCCATTTGTTCATTCCATTTGCTGGCCTTCAAAACGTGGAGTTCAACACAGTTTAGAAGCCGTCTCCAGGTCTACCTCATCTGTTAAGAACACTTCAAAGCTCTCAAATTCAATTTCCTTCTAACCCGAATTAGATTTCCTTCTAATTGAATTAGGGTCGTGTGTCTGGATTGGGTGAATGAGGCACATAATGAGTTACTAAAAAGCACAGATCAGAAGCTAGCAAGAGAACAACAATGACGATAGTTTTCCATTGAAAGAGGAAGGCATAAAACTCGATCCAACTAAGTATATGATGCATTTCATCGTGCCATTCTACAATAACTTACAGATTATAGATATTGCCACACTACTCTTGTTACTCTAAACTCGAAGTAATGAATGATTTTACAAAGTCAATTATCATCAAATACTTAATAATTTATATCCATATGCTAATCATAATAAAACATGATCATAAAAGGGATTACTGATATAGAAACATGTGGTCTTCATCACAGCCCGCTCACACCTTTAAAAATGTTCATTTTAAAAGAAATGCAAATTCCATAGCAACATATAAAATTAGATAATGATTTAAATGCAAGGATGCCTACGAACAGCACTTAGCAGTCGTTGATCGATCCACCTGTCTATCAACAAGAACCATTCCTGAAGGGTTTTGAGCAGGCTGAGCGCGAGGCAACCTTTTTGCTGTTGCAACAACAGAAAAGGTCAGATTCTATACAAAAGATAAAAGATGTGTATGCACCACATAACAGTAAATTTTGATAGACAACAGAAAGATATGAAAATAGGCAGCTGAAAGATGGACGAAGATATTTCTCAGGTATAACCACCAAAACAAGATCTATTGAATGAAAAACATATTAACAAAGATCAATTTACTCCGCAAGCCCAAGATAATAAATAAATGAAGTCTTCAAATATGGCATATCAATCCTATATAGGGGGCAGCCAAGTGAACTACGGCTCCCACATGTGCAAGGTTGGGGGTCAAGAGAAGGTTTGAACCATAAAAGATCTTCTGCAGCAGTCATATCCTGCATTGTTGCCGTAGGCTGGTTCCACGACCACAACTCAATAAATCCATCGACGACCACTAGGTCAGAAAAAATCCATAGGCTATCTTAACAAGTTATTAGCAGGAACAAAATCTATATGTATAGCAATGTATCTTCAATAATCGTAAATGGGGTGACTTCATGTGTTCTATAGGTATTAGAACCAATGGAATGGACATGAAGCAAAGGATGCACCCCCCCCCCCAAGTAAACTACGAAAAAAGTTCACACCACCATGCAGAAATTATGACCAACAGTTCCACCAGAGCTCCCGTACAAAAGCATGAATATTAACTAGAGGTAGCAAAAGAAGAAAATCCTATAACATGACATTAAAATACAATAACGGTAAATCAAATAAAGCTCCCATACCAATTTCATAGAAAATGTCATTCACATTTGCAGCACTTTTGGCAGATGTCTCCATGAAGAAAAGTCCATTATCAGCAGCATATGATTGTGCTTCCTGTAATACGAAGGATCAGAAAAAGTGACTACAGGGAAAACAAAAAGGAGGATAGAGAATTTATAATTAAAATGATTGACAATAAAAAAGAAACAAATGAGCATATACCTCTGCAGGTACTTTGCGCTTATCTTCCAAATCAGCTTTATTTCCGGCAAGAGCCATCACCATATTAGCATTTCCTGCACAAAAGCTTGTATTTAAACCTCCCCTCCCAAAAAATATATATATCTAAACACTGCCCAAGGATATTTAGTTTCCAGAAACTACATAACATATGCATTACAGAACTTACAGATGCTAAATATTACAAAAATTAAACTGAATAATTATATACTTCACTAAAGAAGGTGAAGACGAAAGGAAAAAAAGGCATACCTTGTTTCTGCAGTTCTAGTACCCATTTCTTAGCCCGAGCAAATGATTCCTAAGATTCAAACAAAGATTAGTCATGAAAAACACACATGATCTTAACCATTTGCGAAACTGGTTGGCTTGGTTTTATAAAACTAAAAGCATGCAATTCACCTTGTCTGATTTGCCTTCCAACAGGGACTGAAATAAAATCCAGGTGAAAGAACAATATTTTTTTCCAATCCAATTATTTCAGGCGTTATAGCTTTGGAACTTTAATTGCAAATACCACAATCCTAAACTAAAATTGAGACAATTAATGCAGACTATTCCCGGCCAAAACCATTTCTATTATACATGGTGCATTTTAAAATTTATAATAATAGAAGGATGAAACAAATTTCCAACTTTTAGTAATGACAAGAATGAACATTATATTTACGGCTAACATGGTGCCTAATTTCACATGTAAGTATTAATTAACTTTCAAAATAAATAAAAACAATAAAGAACATTAACATTGACATAGTTCACACTTGACAATTAAAAAAAGATGGGAAGTGTACAGCAAGATAACATCAAGAAAAAGTGTACTACGATTCTAAACTAATATTGGGACAACAAAGGCAGACAATTCTCTGTCGAAGTCATATCTTTTATAAATTGCATGATAAAACTGCACAAGAATAATAGGATTAAATAATTTTGCACCTTCTAATAAATTTCAAGATTGAAAATGACCAAGTGCCCAATTTATTACATGAATCACCATTAACAATAGTGTAAGATGATAGAGAACAGTAACATTGACAAATACCACAATTCCAAACTAACATTGAGACAATTAATGCAGACAATTCTCTGTCAAAGCAATTCCATTCCTTTTATAATAAAACTGCATAATAATAACAGAATGAAACAATGTCGCATCTCTATAGAGTGTTTGGTTGCAATAGAAAATTTTATATGGAATCTCTCGAAACTTTTTGATTGGCCACAATTATAAAAAAATGATAAAGGTGAAAAAATTATGTTTGGCAAGCGAATAAAGGGACAAGTGATAGAAAAAAATAAATAGGGCACGACCCTCTTTTCTTTTTAACGTTTTGTCAAGCTTCCTAGGAGCAGCCTCTACCACTTTATATTTTGCAAACGTTTTGTCAAACACCTTTTTTATCCTTTATCCTTGCTTGTTTATATTTTTGACAACAAATAGGCTCAAAACAACGCAACCCAACGCCCTGTCAAAATTTTGAGAATGGACATTACATTAAACAAAACATTAGGGCTCAATTTCATATCCAAATCAAACTTAACGATAAAAAAGGATGATTGGGAGCGCAGCGGAGCATTAACAAATGGATAGCACCAAGAAAAGTGGAGTACCATGTTAGTTATGTCATACACAATGATGGCGGCAGCGGCACCCCTATAGTACATGGGAGCCAAGCTATGGTACCGCTCCTGCCCAGCCGTATCCCAAATCTCGAACTTCACCGTGGCATCATTCACCGCCACCGTCTGCGAGAAGAACGCCGCCCCAATCGTCGACTCCTACAAACCCCCAAACCATCAAAACAATAGAATCGAGAACCCCAAGAAAAAAAAACATCTATAAAAAAGAAAAAACAAAAAACCTGGAATTCCAAGAACTGGCCTTTGACGAAGCGCAAGACGAGGCTGGACTTTCCGGTGCCCATGTCGCCCAAGAGCACCTGTCACGGTTGCACAGCCAAATTCAACCCCTCGCTTCTTCTCAAATCCAAGAAACCATGAAACCAAGAAGAAGAAGAAGAAGAAGAAGAAGAAGAATAGAAGATGGGAGGGATGGTTACCAGCTTGGCGTTGATGGCGTTGTTGCCGATCGTCGCCATGGAATCGGAGAATTGGCGACGAAGAGAAGGATGGCAAAGGCTTTTGACGACTTCTTCAGTCTTTTTGCGCCGAGAAAGAAAAAGACGACAACTTCTATTTTGCGTATGAACCCGCGCCGGTCGTCGGCCGGGCCTTGGCAGGCACGGCACGGTCTTTGAATTTACTGAACTGCCCCTTTGGTTTGGAGAGAGTTTAAAATTTTGATTTATTTAATATTTTATTAAAAGATAAATTTTAAGATTGTAAACTCAAGTCTAAAATTTTAAATATATATATATATATATAATATATATATATATAAAGTCACATGTAACTTATGTTTTCAAACCTACCCGAAGAGGGTTAACATAGGTTGGATATTCTGGCTAACCAATTAAATATTTATATTATTATTGTTAATTTGTTAGAAATAAGGAAATATGAAAATAATTAATTGAGATAATCATACGTATATCTATGATATGGATAGAAAGTCAGGAAATTGAAGGATTTTGTGAAGATTTTTAGCGTTAGGGGTTGGATGCTCTTCATATTAATATACACTTATATATGGGTTATCCCCGTCTACCACCAATACTACATGTTCACAATCCCTATCTTTTCCCCTTGTGCTTATAAGGTACCTCTTCTGGTCTTTTTGCCTCACATGCACACATATAGCTGTGTTCCAAAGATCTTTGTATGAGTTGTAATGATTGTTTGGGTGATTAGTAGACCGTTAAATATTTGTGTTGTTTTACTAATATAGTTATATTTTAATGTCTTATTCTATTATTCAGATGGTCGTATCCTCTATTTATGGAGGTTTATAACGCTCGGATTTTAACATTATGATCTAAAGTCTTATGCTTATGGGTTGTTTATATTTTGATTAAAGATTCTCGTGGGTATACAAATCTTGAAATAATTTGTTAATATCAAGTGTAGCGGTCTGGGATTGGTGGGAAAATTTCTTATCATGCATATGGTTGTGAGTGCATGCATGGCTTGTGTATTGTGAAGCACAACCTTTGCTTTGCACGAATTTTCTCCCCCGACTATTCTTTTTATGTTCGTTAGTAACTAGTTGATTTAATTTTTTCACTTTATTGGTGTTATTAGCAAAGTAACATATGAATGATATTTTTAAATAAATTATATAACTTGATATTATTAAGTTAAGATATTAAAAATGTAGGTGTTAGATTTAACTGTGTAAGTGATATAAAATTGTAACAATTATAGTTTTGTCGCTAATGGATTAATTAAATCACTGTTAATCTTTGTATAATATAATTAGTATTTGTGGTTTATTTCATGCCGTTAATAAATTAAGTATATATAATATTATAAGGAATTTATAAAATAAGATTAACATCTTTATCATGTTTAAAATTAATATTATGTGATTAATATGCCAATTATGATAGAATTATTATTAAACTTGATTCAAGGCTTAACATTAAACGCAAAATAGATAAAATTGATTATTTTAATAATCAATCAATTAAGGTTTATAATATGGGTTATCAAAAGTTTGATAGCCTTAAGTTTTATAGCATACTTAAAATAAATAAAGTTCGAACATTTGTGAGCAATTAATTTAAAATAACTTTTCAAATGTTATCCTTAAATTATGATAACATAATTGTTTTATATAATTTAATGGAATGGATTAATATGTATTTATTTAATTAATAAAGCGTATGGGAATTTTATTCAGAATTTGGTTAACAATATGATAGCCAATCGATATGACCTTAGGTGTAAAACCCAGGATTCGAATCAGGGTTTTATATTCGAACTGGTCGGTTTGACCGTTATTTTCGAGTCGAGTCAGTTTCAGAACCGGTCGGTTCGACCGTTATTTTTGAGTCGAGTCAGTTTCAGAACACGTGTACTGAGCCGACGCCAGTCGCATGTATGAGCTATGAGGGTCATGTGTACCCAAGTATATGATGATAACGTCATGAACACAGTAGAACAGAATGCGTTATTAGATATATGAGAGTATGCCAGTTATTTTTTTATTTTTATATATAGTGAATCGTAGAATTAGTTTTAGGCCATTT
Source organism: Piper betle (assembly GCA_033002965.1). Taxonomy (NCBI): domain Eukaryota; kingdom Viridiplantae; phylum Streptophyta; class Magnoliopsida; order Piperales; family Piperaceae; genus Piper; species Piper betle. The sequence goes on along the minus strand of JAURVB010009644.1, from coordinate 23,009 downwards.
ACCGCATTAGAACGCGTTACTGGTAGTTTGGGTGGGTTGATAGTCCTAGAGCATATCATTACGATGTTTCGGTGATTGTTTTATTTTCTAGGATTTTTCCCGATTTTTCTGGATTTTTTTAGGATTTTCTACGACTTAGTTATTATTCTTGATTCGAGACGGAGTCGAGTCAAGTAATATTTACAAGTTTGCCACCCAACCATTTCTTCTCCTCCCCCGACACTTTCCCCTTCCAAACCCTAGTTTCCCCACTGTTTGGTGCCGCCACCGCCGGCGCCGTCGTCGCCTTGCCACCGGGCGTCGCCGCCTAGCCCCGCCATGGCATCGTCGTGCTGCCCCGACCAGGCCCGGCCACCATCTGGCTGCCGCGACGCGAGGAAGCCGCGCCTTTGCCCCGCTCTTCCGTCGCCGATCGCGCCGCCGACGACCATCGCCGCCGCGATCCAGCTGTAGCCTCGACACCCTCGACCACCCGGCGACCTTCCCGACCAGAGTGGAGGCCATAGCCGCCGAGGCCAGCCGGATCTAGCTACCATCGCCGCCGGCCTTATTTTTGCCAGCTGCCACCTTCGCCGACCATGTCGACGCCGTAGACGCGTCGGGCTCGCCGAGCCGGTTCCAATGGTACCCAATATGACCACTTTCCAGCCAGTAGACGCCACCGGCCACTGTGCACTGCCGGAAAGGTGCCGGAAAACCACTGAAGCCGCCAGAAAACCGCCAGAACCTATCGGAAAATCGGATTCACGGGAATTCGCCGGATCTTCCGCGGAGCTCATCCAGTCGATCCCGATCGAACGTCGGACGCCGATGAGTGCCGAATTCGAGCTCCGAGACGCGCGACGGAACCCTAGCCGTCGCCGATTGCCGACGACGAGAGGTATAATTACCTCTGATTAGATTATTTAAAATTGATGATGATTGTTAGCATAACATGCTAGAATTGGTTAGTTGTCAGGATAAATGTATGACTATGAATGAAATGATGATTGCATGATGCAATTAATTGAGAATGAAGGTTAAGTGATCTAATGAGGTAGATCGAGTCGGAGCATGATAATAGATCACGACATAAGTTAGAAAAACATAATAAAATTGGTATGAATAGGATGAGTTAGGATTACTTACATTTATGATTATTTGATTGTTGATTGTGATGGATGATTATTATATTGTGTGTTGATTATATGATGAGTTTGATGCATCATTTAGTTAGCAGGCGTTAGTATTTAGTTTTGATGTGTAGGTACGGAGTAGGAGCTCACCGCCTAGGCGCGATGACACGCTTGGAGCTTCTACCAGGTCCGTTAGGACTCGTCTCTATTTTACATTCTCTTCTATTGTATGTTTATTTTATTATTTGCAGGATGGGTTAAGTGGCGTTTTATTGGATCCCACTTAACTTGGGTCATTTAACCGAATAGTTTTCCGGATTAATAACCCCTCAAGGATGAGATCCCTCGAGGATGATTTTGAAAATAAGATCCACCACAAGTTACCTTCGGGCCTATTATATAAATCCCTACACAGCCTATATATATATAGTTTTTGCATTTTCAGTGAGACGAGAGATGGAGAAACCGACTGCACGTACCATGAGAGGATGTCGTGACAGTCAAAGCGGGCTCTGGATTAGTGCCAGCGGACTGTTCCATTCCCGAGGGATCCTGACAACTCCGCGTTTGAGTTCCTCACACCCAGAGAACGTGGAGGTTTACGGGTACTGTTTAGTATAGCGCATGTCCGGACTTGTGGTTCAAAGGGTACTAAAGGCGACTGCTTGAGAGTACTCGGCCTTCGTGCTCAAGGCTAGGAGAAATATGGAGGTAATGAGAGGGTTTAGGATTTGAGACCAGAAAATGAAGTAAGAAAATGCTGAGAGCGGCATTGCAGTAGCAGATCAATAAGTTCGGGATGCTATCGGGTCTGCAGCCCAGTGGCTCCTCAGTAGTGCCCTTCAGAGTGTTCACGTGGAGTATATGATGTTTTCTTTCATATGAGAGTTTGCTCTCATAGCCAGCTTGATTATAGTTATTTTATTTTTCTGGACCAGTAACACTTGTTACTGATGTGTTTTTATACTATATGTAGGTAATAATCATGAGTTGGAGGAGCCAGCTTGGACGAAGGAGCACTGTTGTCGCTTGCACACATGTCAGTCGATAGAGTGGTTAATATTCTATTTATGATGCTATTATATTGTGAATGTTGTGAAATACTAAGACATGGTATGATATGATTGAATGTTATGAGATGATGATAAGATATGATGATGTGACATGATTGAATGCTAAGACACGATGACAGAATGTGAAACATGAATAGATTGTGCAGTAGGAGTGTGGTGGGTTGAGACCCAAGCTTTAGAGCGAGTAAATAGTATATCAGATTGTGTGAATGAAGTTGCGTGATATATAGATACATGTTTGCATATATGTTTATATATAGTATTTTGACAGGGTGACCCTAATTGCACTTTTAGGGGAAATTCTGTCCGTTTTATTTTAGAATTTTCATCGATTTTGATCGTAATTGTGATGGTGTGTAATTTAGTTTGCATGTCATCCATGTAGTATCATGTTAGGATTTTGTGCATTCGTCCATGGATGACGAGTAATATCTTCATCTTAAGACGCCGAGATTAGATCCGCACGAGTTGGGTTCAAGTTAGCCGACCTAACCGGGGCCTGTAACATGCTGGTTCGGTTCACGAGCGTGGACCGGATTTGGGGCGTTACATTAGGAACTTGTAAGATTAGTATGATTAGTATACAGTTATTATCAAATTTTAGCGGTTATTAAATCAATTTATTTCAATTGTGGAGATATAGTTTAATTGGTTGTTTTATAGAGTGGGTAATTATTCATTATTCTTTTCCTATTGAGAAAACTCATTATGATCATTTAGTTCTAAGTATTTTAATTGCAACTTAAATTGTTGAAATTAAATAATGATGTGACATAGATAATTAACTACCTTATTGATTTTTGAGTTAATCTTGATAAATTTAAAGCCTTAATATTTAAAGTGTTGTATGGGCTATTTTGTGCATGGGCTGTATTGTCAAGTTTTAGGCATGGCATTGCATACATTTAATTGGTATAAAATTATACTTATTTTATTGTATCAAATTAGGATCGTTGGTTGCGATTGCGAATTCACTTGTAAACTATTCAGGTCCATATAACTACTTGAAATGTTGTATATTCCTTTTTGACAGCTCTGGTCGGTATGAACATAAATTTGACTATTATGTGCCAAGCACAACCGGGGTAACTAAATATTGGTTACTACAGGCCGTGAGTCATGTAGTATGTGTGCACATACATAGGATTACAGCTGGAAGGGGCAACCTGTAACACCCCAAATCCGGTTCACACTCGTGAACCCAACCAGCATGTTACAGGCCCCGGTTAGGTCGGCTAACGCGAACCTAACTCGTGCGGATCCAATCTCGGCGTCTTAAGATGAAGATACGATCTGTCATGAATGAATGCATGCACAAAATCCTAACATGGTACTACATGAATGACATGCAAATTAAATTTCACACCATCACAATTACGAGCAAAATCGATGAAAATTCTGAAGTAAAACTAACAGGATCTCCCCTAAAAGTGCAATTATGGGCCCACCCTGTCAAAATAATATATATACAAATATATCAGCATGCATTAACAATCACACAAAATCTCATTTATAACATATTCATTCTGAAGCTCGGGTCTCAACCCACTACGCTTCCGCTGCTCAACTCTGATCATATTTTGCATTCTATTATCGTGTCTTAGCATTTCATTCACATCATATCATCATGCTCAAACATTTACTCATGTCATTCACAATATAATAACATAATAATACAATATTAAACATTCAGAAATCTAACATGTGTGTGTGTACAAGACCTCATTGCTCCTCCGTCCAAGCTGGCTCCTCCAACTCATGATTATTACCTACATATAGTATAAAAACACGTCAGTAACAAGTGTTACTGGTCCGGAAAATAAAATAACTATAACAAGCTGGCTATGAGAGCAAACTCTCATATGAAAGAAAACCATATACTTCCTCAAGAACACTCTGAAGGGCACTACTGAGGAGCCACTGGGCTGCAGACCCGGTAGCATCCCGAACTAACTGATCTGCTGCTGGTACTGTGCCGCTCTCGACACTTCTTTTTCAGTACTTCTCATGAAACTTTATCCTAAGCCCTCTCCTTACCTCCATATTTCTCCTGGCCTTGAGCACGAAGGCCGAGTACTCTCAGGCAGTCGCCTTTAGTACCCTTTGAACCACAAGTCCGGACATGCGCTGTACTAAACAGTACCCGTAAACCTCCACGTTCTCCGGGTGTGAGGAACTCAAACGCGGAGTTGTCAGGATCCGTCGGGAATGGAATAGTCCGCTGGCACTAATCCAGAGCCCGCTTTGACTGTCACGGCATCCTCTGCATGGTACGTGCAGTCGATTTCTCCATCTCTCGTCTCACAGAAATGCGAAAACTATATATATATATAGGCTTGGGTAGGGAGTTATATAATAGGCCCGAAGGCAACTTTTGGTGGATCTTGTTTTCGAAATCAACCTCGAGGGATCTCATCCTCGAGGGGTTATTAATCCGGAAAATGTTCGGTTAAATGGCCCGAGTTAAGTGGGATCCGATAAAACGCCACTTAACGCGTCCTGCAGGCAATAAATTAAACATACAATAGAAAGAGTAAATCAGAGACGAGTCCTAAACGAACCTGGTAGAAGCTCCAAGCGTGTCATCGCGCCTAGGCGGCGATCTCCTATTCCGTACCTACACATCAAAACTAAATACTAACGCCCGCTAACTAAATGATGCATCAACTCAACACAATTAAACACAAAATCATCAATCGTCAAATAGCCATAAATATGAAAATAACTCTAACTCATTCTATTCATGACAATTTTATTATATTTTTCCTAAGTTACATCATACACGATTATCATGCTCAACTCGATCTACCTCATTAGATCACTCCTTATTCATTCTCAATTAATTGCATCATGCAATCATCACTCCACTCATACTCATACGTTTATCATGACAATTATTCAATTCTAGCATGTTATACTAACAATCATAATCAATTTTAAAGAAATCAATCGGAGGTAATTATACCTCATGTCGTCGGCAATCGGCGATGGCTAGGGTTCCGTCGCACGTCTCGGAGCTCGAATTCGGCGCTCCTCGGCATCCGATGTTCGATCGAGTCCAACTGGGTGAGCTCCGCGGAAGATCCGGTGAATTCCAGCAAATTCCAATTCTTTCGGCGGTTTTCCGGCAGCTACTGGCGGCTTCTGGTGGTTTTCTGGCGACAATCGCCGGCGGCGTCTACTAGCCGGAAAGTGGTCGTGTTGGGTACCCTCGGAACCGGCTCGGCGAGCCCGACTCATCTATGACATCAGCGTGGCCAATGGAGGCGGTGGCTCGCCGGAAAATGGCAAAACAGAGCCGGCGGCGATGGGTCGCTATATCCGGCCGGCCACGGTGGCGACGGCCTCCATTCCAGTCGGGGAAGGTCGCTGGAAGGCTGAGGGTGCTGAGGCGACCGACCGATGGTGGCGGAGCTGGTCACCGGCGGCGGGATCGGCGACGGAAGCGCAACGCGGGCGCGGCGTCGCGGCGGTCCGATGGGGGCCGGACCTGGTCGGGGCGGCAGGGCAACGCCGTGGCCGGGTTGGGCGGCGTCGATCGGCGGCCAGGCGGCGTCGATCGGCAGCCAGGCGGCGTCGATCAGCGGCCAGGCGGCGTCGGGCGTGGCAGCGGTGGCCCGCGAGTAGGGGCGGCGCGGACAAGGGTTTGGGGAAGAAGAAAGGAAGGGTCGAGGTTGTGTGTGGTGGCAAACTCGTAAATATTACTTGACTCGTCTCCGACTCGAGTCAAGTATAATAACTAAGTCGTATTAAATCCTAAAAAAATTCATAAAAATCGGGAAAAAATCCCGTAAAATCAAACAACACCACAACATTATAATGATATGCTCTATGACTAACAACCCACCCAGACTGCCCAAACGCGTCCTAACGCGGTAAACGGCCTAATACTAATTCTACGATCCACTATATATAAAAATAATAAAAAAATGACTAGCATACTCTCATATATCTGATAACTCATTCTGTTCTGCTGTGTTCATGACGTTATCATCATATACTTGGGTACGCATGACCCTCATAGCTCATACACGCGACTAGCATTGACTCGGTACACGTGTCCTGAAACTGACTCAACTCGAAAAAAATAACGGTCGACTCGACCGGTTCTGAATATAAAACCCTAACTCGAATCGTGGGTTTTACACAACCACCCTTTCTAACATAATTAGAGCTTGACATAGGTTTATAATAACTAAAAGATTAAATAAATAATGATATGAAATATATTGACTTGTTTATATAATTATACGACTTATTGTTTATCACTGACGTGATTTTATGACCGCATGCTTAAGGGTATGGTTGGTGGTTTCCTTACTAACTCAGGTTAAAAGAAATGATGAACAAAAGAGTAGACTTCTTTTTTATATTATTTAAATTATAATTGTGATTATAAGAAATAGTTTGGAAGTTGTGGGACTATACATAGTTAGTTTACTTTATGATATTATTGCATGTTATATTTAATATAGCATGATTTATTTTATGATTAATCATTTTTGTTACATTATCCTTCGTAACTTTGGGTAATCCCCGGCCTGCTAAAGTGAGTCGTTACGAAGTGATATGCATGGAGAGAGTTTTACCTCACTCAAATTTGTCTCACTATTGGACTCTATTAAAGTATGGCCAAGGGTTATTCAATTTAATATATATATATATATATATATATATATATATATATTAATTTATTTAATATTTTATTTTTTTTAAAAAATGTTTTGCGTGATAACGTCATCCTCACTTTCATCTAGCTTATTAGTGACGGTTTGTTCAGGATTCTACGGTGGTAACTAAACCCGAGGGAGGACTTAACCCAAGTCCTTCCCGTACAAACTCACGACGACAACCATGCAACCGAGGGCAAAGGTTGTGAGACTCACCTGAACGACACGCACCGTTTTGATTTTTGAAATATAAAAATCTAATTATTTAAAAAACTTTGCTAATAATACTCTATAACTTACTCCACAAATATTTAAATAAATTATGCTCAATTAACAGCATTGGTAAGAAAACTAAGGCTATGTTTGACATATGCTCTACCACGTACCGTTTTTGGCACCTTTTTGTTTTTGTTTTTATTTTTTTAGACTAAAACAATGGTCAAAAAAATAACACTAAACACCCTATTAAAATCTAATTTTTTGAACAAAACATCCGGTTAAAATATGCAACAACCCAAACCCACTTCTTCGGAATCATAATCAAACTCGGAATCAAGACATGACAGCAAAAACCAAAGTTACCAACTGCCATATGACACATCTCAACTCCCCGACATGCGAGGCTAACAAATATGGGCCATGATCCTATACTCCAGCCCATGGGCTTTCTACACAGCTACCAACTTGACAAGCCCAAACATCCTTGTCGGTCCAAAAGGAGGATTTTCCGGCGGCCATCATCCCCCGCCGGCCACGTTTGTCCTTGCCGGGGAGGATTTTCCGGCGGGTTTGGGGTTTCTTCCTTTGTTCTTCCAAGGGATCAAGATTTCGGCCATGGAGATTTTTATTGCTGTGGAGGATTGTGTGAAGGGGACGATTGACCATGTGCGTGGGTTGCAGGTGCCGGAGAATGTGCTCCAGGTGAAGCTCGCCGTCGCCGAAGATGCGCTGGTTCGGTCCCTGGATCGGGTGCTCTGGTTGGAGAAGCGGATGAAGGAGAAGGATAAAAAGATCGTACTTTGTATGGTGAGTCTTTTTTTTCCCTTTGCTATTCGTTTTCTTTCAGCTTTTTCTTACTCGTAGGAGTAATAGTAGTTAGGTTTTGCAAGTTCTCATCTTGAAATGGAAGAATGTTTATTTTTAGCTTGGTTGTTGTTGGTTATTTTGTTCTTGATGAAGCAACTGTTTGATTGTTCTTATTGCAAATATGTTAGTGTTTGCAATTTTCGATCTTTAAATGAAAGTTTTGATTTTGTCATCTTGAAACGAAATAGGGATTAGCTTTTGTAAATTTTCATCTTGAAATGAAATATTTATATTATTTTTGAGTGTCATTTGTTTCTTTTTGCAAATATGTTTGGGTTTGCAATTTTAATTTTACTTTATTTTTATAAATTGAGTGTCCTTTTTGATCTTAGAGTATGAGTCGGTCTCACTTATTTCTTATTGCAAATATGTTTAGGGGTTTGCAATTATACATCTTTGAATGAAAGATTTTACTTTTTTTTTGTAAATTGAGGGTTTTTCTGCTCTTAGAGTATGAGTAGGTCTCATTTATTTCTTATTACAAATATGTTAGGACTTTTTATGCATAAATGATGTTCTATGGATTTAAAGTTTATGATTTCTTCTTAGTTTTTCGATAAAAGATTCTATGATTTGCTAAAATAGCAGCGGCTTATAATGGTTCAGACTGCTGAAAATGGTTTCTTAGGTTTTCCCATGTTCATTTTAGAATTTTGGAGTGCTAATGTGATGTAATTCAATTTACAGGAGGCGTTTTTTAGTTGTGTGCTATGGTGAAGGGTGCTTTTTTTTTTAAGTGGATAGCATTCATTATTCTCTTGTGTATGTATTATTCTTGATCTTGTATCTTGTGGTCACTGAATGGAGAATAGTCGTGTATGGTACTGAAGCTTTCTTTTTTACCAAGCTACTGAAGCTTTCTGTTCCCTAACTTTACATACACTTAAAGCCAGCCCATGAAGTTATTTTTCCTCTAGGCACCCATGAATTTTTTACCAAAAGTGCAAGTCGTTGAATTGTATTCACTTGTGTTTAATTTCATTCATGCCAAAAACTAATTAAGACCCAGTTGAATACTTTATGTATGCAGTTGGGAAAGATGAAATTTAACGCCACCTTACATTAACAGTGTCTAATAGATGTTGCACTTGCTTGGTTTTATTTCATTTAATCTTATGCCTTAAATAAATTTGTTTTCTTTTCCTTGTTTATAGTCATTGTGAATTTAATCTTAAATGTGTTCTTTCAGGCTGAAGCCACATTTAATGCACAAGCATTGAAAAAACAAATAACAGAGTATCAGAGGTATGTACAGGAGAATGAGGATTTGAAATCAAAATGCAAGGGTCTTTCAATCAAGTGCGAGCTGCTGAGTGAGGACTATTCTTTATATGAACGTGATCAGGAAATGTTGGTAGAATTTGGCAATGAGGTAGCTGAGCAAGCGAATGAAGCTAATGCTCGTGCCCTGAAGGCAGAAGAGAATGAAAAGAGTGTTGCAGCAGATCGAGAGTTCTATAAGCAATGAGTTCATGATACTGAAAGTGATTTTTTTTTCAAATCCTTACTATTTAAAGATTGATTGTTTCCGTTTGTTTTTGAATTTTTTTTCATTTCTGACTTGAAGGATAGAATGTCTAAAGCAACTGACGAGTTATGTAAGTTGAAGCAGAGAATAACTGAACTCGAGTCCATGAGGTATGGATCTTTTGAAGTTTCAATTGCTATGCTGATAATGAGTTCTTCAGTAGTATTGTCATCTGTTTTTATTTTTTGTGTGTGGATGTTATTTATATTTTTTTACAGGTCAAACGACTTACAAACTGAAGATGCTCCTTGCAACCGGTGTTCCTTGATGCAGAGTACAATTAATGAGCTTCAGTCACAATTGCCCGCATTTGTGTGTGTTAGTATGACTAATCCTTCTAATGTCAATCTATCCACAACCGAGATATTATGTGCCTGATTTGAAAATGCTAAATATTGCAAGTTGAATATTAATCAATGTTTCCTAAAACTATGCTTCTGGATATTCAGTGTAAGGACTCACCATGCTATGGTCAGCAAGGTAGCAACCCTCATAAGCGAAAAGGAACACTTGAGGACAAATCTTGTCCGAGCTGAAGGAGGAGGTAACTATTTTAAGCTCTTTGATCTTGTATTCTTAAAAGGATGTACATCTGTTCTTGCCACTGATTTACATGTTCTGGTTTTATCAGCTGAATAATTTGTGCGAGGAGAACAATTTGTTGGCTGACAAAAGTAAGGAGCTCATGACTTTGGTGAATGGTGAGGCATATGTGGAAGGCCGACTAGGTTCCAGTGCAAAAGATAGCTGCAGATGTTCCAGTGAAGTAAAATGCTAAATGCATTCGTTGGCAAGAAATTAAGCATTTATTTACTCAAATATTTTCTGTTTATTTTGATCCAGGGAAAGCAAAAATCTAGTTCTCCAAAATCGACTGTAGCAAAGAAGGTTCTTTTCACCCATTTGGATAGGGAAGATTCTTTAAAGTTGTTGCCTTTGCAACAATTTTCACCAAAACGCAAAAAGCTACATCAGTGAAAAAACAATACGAACCAAACAGAAAGGGTACAAATAATACAGAAATGGATTCCCTTTATGCTTTTTCAAAATGGTTTCTTTTTTTGGTAGATAAAATGAAAATGCTAGGATTTAGCTGCTGGCAAACTACAAGGTGGACGTTACTTCCTTAGAAGCTCCATGATATAATTATTTTCTGTTTTAGTTGCAAGTATATTGCAAGTCCATGTAATGTTCTCTTCTTTTGTTGAAACTTGAAAGATCTTATTACCAAATTCCATGAGTGGCATCCGTTTACCAAACAAAGAAAAATGGATAGTTTTTATTTACTGCATGATATTCTGTAGGCATTTTGTTCGACTTTCGTGTGATTGTGAAAAAGAGGACTATCATGCATGCAAGTCTTATTTTTGAGGTCAACTAGGATTTGTAGATGGTGGCAACCCGAAATATTATCACGTCATATTGAAGAAAGAAAAATATTATTCAACTATTTACGAACTTAAGTTGGTGTTTTGAAAGGAACTGGGATCTTGATGATACGTGAATAATTTTTACCTTTGAATGACTAAATTTATTGGAATATATTTGTAGGCGTTGGATAGAAACAAGTTGGTCAATTGTATATATATTTTTCCTTAATTTTTGCAACCATTGTAAACTTTGTGAATATTATCTTATGGATGGATTTAAGAATTGCAGAAACTTCTCCCATTTAGAGTTCAAGAGAACTTACTCTAACCCAGATCACGGTTTTCGTCCTTTCCTTTGTTTCATTGTCCTGATTTCCTCCACTCACTTCCTTAAAATCCTCCATGTAACAGTTAGGATTCTATCCGTCTAGAGCACGGGAAAATTTGCCACCGAAATTATGATTGGATGTTTCAGCAATCCGTGAAAAAGAAGGCAGAACTTGGGATAGATTGTGCTGTCTCTTGCTTCCCCCGTAAAGTCACCATCATCCACCCACCCGTAAATTTCTCTGAAAGTCTGTCGAATCCAAGTTGAGGTTGCCCGCTCAATTATTTGCTCAGGCGAGGATAGGCCTGAAAATTTGGCTGTCAAAGTTGGGACCTGGGCCCGGAGCACAGTACATGGCTATGGCTGGATTGGAATCTGTCAGCTATTTGCTTACATAATTCTTGTAGCGTTCGTTCCTCGTGATGCCTTGTCAACTCGTGATCAATCAGATCAAAATTGACATGATTAGCTAATTCCCAGTCCAATTTTCAAGAAAAATTTTTTACTCATTTTTATTCACTTGTTAATTGCATAATAAATGGTCGAGTTTTGCATCGGAGTCCCTTTTGTCGTGATAATAATTTGGATGCAAAACATCTTACGTAACCTTTTACATTCCAAATCAGGAATCACACCTCTAGCCACATTCATTTTGATTGTTTTTAAACTTCGGTTCAATCCGATAGAGCCTTGGGTAAATTAACTAAATGCATGGAAATTCAGTTTATTTGTAATTTACTTGACATGCTTAATACAATATTTATATACAACATACTTCCAATTTTAATATGATATTTAAATCATGCTTTAATGTTACGTATTACAAAAATAATAATTAATTTTAATATAGTAGTTTAAATAATTTTAATTTCATATAAACTGAACCGAACGGTTTGGTTTAGTTCCGGAATAATTTTGGGTTCAGTTCCGTGCAGAATTTAGGTGGTCAAAAGGCAGTTCGGATATTTAGAAATAGACCGAACGCTCTCCCCCGATTCCAAATTTACCGAATGAACGTGGCTAGAGGTGCGATTCCTGACTGGTGAGATGTTCCCTATAAATAAGTTGCTATGGAGTGTCTCATGTCTAACAGCAGTTTGAGCAGCGCTAGACAGTGTGACAAATGGTTATGATCATGGAGAAAAAGACCACCGTCATCACCTTCCTCCTTCTCTCCCTCCTCATCTCTTCGGGTTCTCTTTCTTGTCCACACTCTGCATCTTCAAATCCATGCAAGAAATAGCTAGAATATGAAATGGTTGCATTTAGGTGGACTTTTGACTTCGCGTTTTGCATGTGAACTTGTGTGCAGGGATAGGGGAGGCAACCAGGATCTGTGAGTCGCCAAGCGCGAAGTTCAAAGGGCCGTGTACAAGGGACAGCAACTGCCGAACCATTTGCCAGAGTGAACATTTCCATGACGGTAACTGCGAAGGATTTCGCCGCCGGTGTATGTGTCGCAAGCCTTGTTAGTTAGGCACAGCTTGGACCCTTTAATGGCCATCACCACTGGCCGCAGTATCTTGCCCTGCTTTCCTGCATCAAACTTCCTCTGCGGATCCTTCTTATTCCTCGTGTCTGTTGTCGCTGTCATGGTCTGGTAGTGTCGTGTTCGTCTTTGTGTAGTTGTGTTTGTGTTCTTCAGATCTTGAGATCTTGAAAATGGCATGTGAATAAGTGCAGGTTAACAACATAAACAAGTTAGTTCTCAGAAGTGGTGATGCTATCAAATATGTGAAGTCTAGCAGTGGGAAGGAGGAAGAACTACGATATACAAATGATAACCTTTTCCCAACAGCTTATTTCACGAAAACCATGGAGTACATATCACAACACATCAAAATGGAGAAACCCTGAAAATGGATAACATTCTAGTAGATTGTTTCTGTTGGAGTGAACTACCTTTTCCGGAGGTAAAAAAACCAGGGACATGACCTACCCCCACAGAAGAGGTCATCAATGCTTTCTGAAACTTGCGAGTACGACTTGTATGTAGTTTGCTCTGCTACCGGCGGAAGCAGCTAACACATCAAAAATTTGTCGTAAGACACCCAATAATATTTTGGCATACCACTTGGTGATTAACAAGGAAAACATATTCCAATTCCTCCTCTAATTATAATTGTCAATAGGGTCACAAAAAATTAACCAAGAAGGCATAAAATTACAAAAACAATACAAGAAAAAAATGTAAAAGAACATGCACAGAAGAATCCCTTATCTTCATATCGTTTTCTAGCGTGAGTGAAAAGTATGTGTCATCGTGGTAGGGAATTCGTGTATTCATGATAATAAAAAAAGATAAAAAGATGGCTATGATCGATGGTAGGAGAAGAGGGATCACTTTCACATGCATACAATAAAGAATTTGAAGAGCTTGCTTAAAATCAAGCCCAGCAGCATCCTCTTGGATGTTCGGCTCAAAATCGGGTATCGCTACTGCACCGGAGGCCTAGCCGATCGTCAGCAATAACGACAACCGACAACCCATTTTGGAGGATGGAAAGTGCGGGTCCAAATTTAGTGATCGTACGACTAAATAGATCCTGGTCGCACCATCAATACCACCCACTTGTTTGCCATCTACCGTTTCCAAAATCACTGTTGTCTTCCTCTCCAAGGGGAAACTCCCACGTCTCATCTCCGGACTCCAACCCTTCATTTGACCATAAAATAAGAAACTCTAAGCCTTCGTCTTGATATATACTAGCATGGGAACTCAGTACATTTTGATTTTTCTTTTCATCTATCTGCCTTTTTATTTATATTTATTAAGTTAATTTCATCTCAGTCGTGAACGGTATTAGTGACTTGTATATAAGTTAATGTAAAAGTCTTATTCCTTGAACTAGCTTTTAGATTAATAAAAGTCCGTGAAACTTGTTTCAAGTCTTTTTAAGGGCCCAAGAGCCAGATTGGTGGTGTTATCTCAGTTTACCTCATGGCATGTAAGCTAACCTAATTAGAACTTTACAATAACATATAAACTTAATGTGGAACTAATGTGGACCTACTAGAACGTGTGAAAGGAAGATGATTCGGAACAACTAGAATTTCACTATAACATGTGGACCTAATGTGGACCTACTAAAAGATGATTCAGAATTACTAGAACTTCATTATAATATATGGACATAATAGGGACCTACTAGTATGTATGAGGGGAAGATGATTCTGATGATATGAGGTGGAGTCTCTTAGAACTTCACCTAGCATGTATGAAAGGGAAATAATTCAAATGGTATGAATTAAAGTCTCGTGACACTTCACTATAATATATGGACCTAACCTAGCATGTGTGAGAGGGAGATGATTTGGATGGTATGAATTAGAGTTTCCTGAAACTTCACTATAACATGTGCATATGATGTGGGGAAATGATTCAGATGGTATGAATTAGTGTCTCCTAAAATTTTACTATAACATGTGTGCCTATCGTATAATGTGGTATACTAGTCAGTCCGAATTGTAATTGGAGTCCTTTGAAACTTCACTATTATTTGTGAGGGGATTAGATAGTGATGTGAGAGGGAAAATTGTTGAGTTAATCTTACATTAGTCGTAAATTGTGTTAGTGACTTGTATATAGGCTAATGATAAAATCTGATTTATTGAGCTAGTTTTTTAATTAAGAGAAACCCGTGAAACCTATTTTAAGTACTTTTTGGGGGCCTATAGGGCCCAACAACCTTCTAATGCACATCCATTTTCTAATTGTATAGATTTTGATCACCCTTTCTTGCTGATAGTGCAATGCCATCAAATATGAAATGCAGGAAAAATGCCTTTGCTTTTGGGTGTATTTGTGCTACTTGATTTGATTAACCTATGTTGTACAAAGCTAAATATAATGCTGGGTTCTATTGTCATCTTGTTGGCTGGGTTGTATGAAAAATACTTCCTATTCTAAAACATTGTAAAACATTAATTTATTGTTGGCTCGAAAGATTGAAATTTTACTTTGAAATTAAGAATTGAAACTAAAAGATGATTTCATCCTTATGAAGAGATAAATAAGTTGAGAAAGAATACTCGTATGGCTCGAGCAGAAAGATAGGAAGAATTTACCGTTTCCAAGTCCGGATGACAACCCCGTGGGTGGTGTTGATAGTTGGACTAGGAATGGAGAAGATGGGTGGGTATTATTTTCTTTAATCCAAACAAACTGGTTTGAACCAATCATAGTTGCAAAAATCGGAATCAGGGTCTAAATCGGTTTCCGAAGGAGTCATTGATTTAGATCGAATCGGTCAAGAATCGGTTCAATTGAATCGTTCTTATACAAAAATTTCAACTTAGTAAAAAATGGTGGGTTATTGTTATATAATATGTCATTTTTATGTTACGATGTGTATTACATTTTATGAATTTTTTTTGGATTTTTTTGAATTATTTAAAATTAGTTATTATTTTTAACTCAAGTTGGAATTGAGTTAACTTATAATTACGAATGCCATCTGCTATTTCTTCACCCCCCCTCTCTCCCCCAACACGCGCCCGTCGCCGCCACACCAAGCCACACCCCGTCCCCCCGCCGTCCTCTGCTGCACTGTCCCTTCCCCGGCCCAAAGGTCCCCCCCCCTCCCCGCCCACCGCCCCGCGCCCCGTTCCCCGCCCCCCACTCAGCCTCCACCCTGTTCTCTACCCCATCGCTCACCGCTCAGCCGAGCCCACCCTCATCCTGCCCCTGTCTTCCACCCCCCCCCATTGCCCACCCCGCCGCCCCACCCCCCCACTCCCCATCCTGCACCACCCGCGGAGCCCACCCAAACCCACCCCATCCTACCCCTGTCTTCCACCCCACCACCCCGTCCCCTCCCCCGCGCCCCATCCCCTACTGCCTCTGCTCGAGCCCACCCCATCTCCTCCATAAGGCTAGATCGTTTGGGCAAAAAATTAAACCAGAAATCAACCAATTCAGGCCGATTTGAGAGAGGGGGGGGACTAGATGGGAGACAGGGGCAGTGGCCGTGAGTTGGTTGTCTGCTTGTCTAATTGGCCCTTGGCTAGCCTTGATAGTGCAACACAGGGAGGGAAAAAGCTTCCTAGGGTCGAAGGGGTAGTGATGACGGTACGACGACGGCAGAGCAAAGCAGCCAACTGTGAAACGATGTCAGGAGTATGGCGTGATCAAGTGGCTCCTGCCATTGTGGAGGCTAGGTGGTGGCCGGGAAAGCTAGGGGAATAACTTGTTTTTCCATTTATCTTCTTCCTACTTTCTAGAACGATCAACAAGGGAGCAAGGGTTTCATCCCCGTCCCGTCCTCCACCATTTCAGTCGCATCCCTCCCAACCTCCTCTGTTTCGCAGGCTGGTCATCAAATCCATGGCCCCACCGAAGCAAGGGAACAAGCAGGGAAAAGGAAAAGAGCTCATCGTCGATTTGGGGTAGGAAGCTCACACCAGTCTCTTTCATAATGCAGTTCGAGGTTACTCAATTTCTTTTTCCATCTTGGACCTCTTAGGCCTGATTATTAGCCAACAAAGCTTTTGCTTGGATCAAGCAATACTATAAGCTTGCTGTAAAGGCTCTTAGAAAGTATATCCCACGTCAACGGCAATGATGGTTAAAAATCAATATATATCTGAAAAGACAAGACTTCGGTTTTGAGAATTGTTTATGGATCCATATATCTTCAGAGGTTGTGTCGGCAATCAGACGGGTCATTGAAAGATTTTACTGGTGTCCATATTCCATTTTCTTATTATTTTTTAGATTAAAATAAATGTTTTAGTTATTATTTAATAGGTCGCCAATTTGCATGGTGGATTCAATCTTTACCCTTGTATCTATATTTTTTTTATTTCCCATGTAAATCATTCAGCTGCACATCAATTTTCTTCTCAAAGAATTAATGTTATTGACATGAGAAAATTAATTTTGGTAGCGGCGAGCAATTTAGCTCTAAGATGGTATTCTGATCTATAATGATCTGAGATAATGTCATAAAAGTGTTTATGTGATTAATCATTTGACATATGTGCAATTTATTACGAATAAAATGATCAAAACATTATATTTCTTAAATTAAAATTCCAACAAAAACTAAACTAAAGAATAAGATAAATTCAAAATAAGGTAATTGAGCTAGATCAAGTTCTAATGAAACTGATTCAACATCAAATTTTATTAAATTTAAGTCTAATTTAAACTCAATAAAATGAAAGCAAAACTCCACTGGCCAGGATTAGTCAATTTAGAACACCAAATAGGCCTGAATGCAGGACACCCGACGTCATTGCTCTCCCTAACGATGTCCTTACTCCCCTCCGGTTCCTGGTCACCACCACCATCTCCACCCTCCACCTCCGCACCATCGTGATGCTCATATCGGCCACATCAGGCCACCTGGCCATCGCCATGTCATGGACCATAACTTTCTTCTTCTGTATACCTCCCCACCATGTCCAAAACATGTTATGAATATTGTTAGTAGATGAGTAGGGTTGTTAGTAGGGGTAATTGGGTAGGGGCGTTTGGGTCATTTCACTAGGGAAGATGCCTACAAAAGGGGGCTGTAACAGAATTGTGTAACAACTTTTGTTTTGAAAATCAAATTCACCCTTTTGGAGATTGCTCCACCCCTTCCCTCCTTTCTTGGAACCCAAGGAACAATGGCGTCCTTGTTCTCCTCCTTTGGTTGCTGAAATTGCAGCCCTTCTTCCATCCTTCTTGCTGTTGATCTTCATCCCCTCTCTTCCAGGAAGTTCACCCTCAAGATGGCACCAGCAAAGCAGAGTTCCAAGCCTTCCAAGGGCAAGGAATTGGTTGTGGAGCTTGGAGGAGAAGCACCTTCCAGATTGGTATCAGAGCAGGTCGAGGGAGGTACGTCTTCTTCACCCCATCTTGATGAATTATCCCAGATTAGGAAGGTTCAAGATCAATTGATTGCTGCCATTACCAATATGTCATCAAAATTTGATTTATTACTGCAATCAAGAAGTGATGGTTTGGGAAATAGAGAAGGGATTGGGACAATTCAGGGGAGGGTTCCTGCAATGGGGATGGAGAGGGATGATCCATTGCTGGAATCCCATGTTGGACGCCCTCAAGAGGTGATGGAATCCCATGCTGGACGTCCCCAAGGGGTGTTGTTGTCATCAGCTGAGAGGGGGCGTCACCATGAGGGGCTGTTGCAGGGTATGGTTGATCATCATCCAGGAGCACATCCAATTTCAGCAGGGATGGGGCGACCTTGTGAAGATGGGTTGCTTGGTAGGCGACCTTGTGAGGATGGATTGCAGGGTAGGCAATCTTATGATGATTTGTTGCATGGTAGGCGACCTGGTGATGATGGATTGCAGGGTTTGAACCACCAAGAACAGCTGGAAGAGGCGTTGTTGCAAGGAGGAAGGAAGCAATTCGGTATGGGCAGGAGAGGAAGAGCACCTGTTCGACAAAATTTCCAGGAAGGTGCTGCCCAAAATTGCAGGGATATTGCTGCCTATGATGACCCAAATGAAGACTTCTTGAAAGGCTCCAAGATCAGCTTCCCAAAATTTGATGGAACCAAGGACCCAATTTCATGGTTTAGTAGGGCAGAAAAGTTTTTCAAGCTGCACCACGTCCAAGAGAGATTGCAAGTTGAGTTGGCAAGTTTTCATTTGGAGGATGATGCACAAATTTGGTTTGATATGCTGCAAGAACATCATGGGACGCCTAGCTGGCCTGAATTGAAGGAAGCCATGAATCTTCAGTTTGGTCCCTCGGAGTATGAGGATTTTTATGGCGACCTTACTCGGTTAAAACAGGACACATCAGTTCAAGAGTACACCGTTCAATTTAACCGGTTGGCCACTAGAGCTGGAAGCATGACTGAAAAGCAGAGAATCAGCAGCTATACTTGTGGTCTCAAGCCTCAATTGAGAATGGAGGTGAAAGCTAGGAAGCTGGACACCTTATTGGACGCTCAAGGGCTGGCTAGACATTTGGAGAACCATGTGAATCAGAAATCAGCAACAATTGGGAGAGCAATGAACAGGGGATATCAATATGCAGCTGGAACGTCTAACAAGGGAGGAAGTTTTGGGTCGGTCAAGGCTGATGTTGGGGTAGCAGCAGAGCAGCAACTCAAGGAGATTCCTCATGGACGGAAATTCAGCATCAAACAATTGCAAGAGAGAAAGGAGGCTGGTTTGTGTTTCAGGTGTGACGAGAAATTTGTACCCGGACACAAGTGTAAAAGGTTATTCGTCATTGAAGTGGAAAGGGAGGAGGAAATGTCGGAGGAGGACGATAGTGACCCGGAAGATGACTCCCTTACTCCAGCCATCTCCTTGAATGCTTTGACGGGAATCATTACCTCAAACACCATGAGGGTTATCGGAAGAGTGGGTGGACACCAAGTGACAATTCTGATTGATTCGGGAAGCTCCCACAATTTTGTGAATGCAAAGCTGGTTCAGAAATTGAAGTTGCCAAAGGAAACCAGCAATGGACCCAAAGTTCAGATTGCCAATGGCGACCGAATGAGTTGTGGGGAAGGTGTTCAGCTATCAAGATTGAATTTCCAGGATATGCTACTACTTCGGAATTTTTCATACTTCAGCTCGAAGAGATTGACATCGTTTTGGGAATCCAATGGTTGAAGACGTTGGGGCCAATCTTATGGGACTTTGAATCCCTCACGATGTCCTTCAAGGATAAGGAGAAAACAGTGGAATTAAGAGGGCAGATCACTCCTCCGGATCAGTTGTGTGATAAGAAGCGTATTTCACAATCTTTCAAACAAAGAAAACAGGGGTTATTGATGAACTTGCAAGTGGTGAACAGCAGGGGTTTGGGTCTACCGGAACCTACTTTAACAGCTCAACAACAAGATGGATTGGATCAGCTGTTGCTAAGGTTTGACAAAGTGTTTTCTGTACCCAAGGGGCTGCCACCTACACGCCCTCATGACCACCATGTGAACCTCAAGGAGGGAACGATGCCGGTAGCCGTGAGACCGTATCGGTATCCTTACTTCCAGAAAAATGAAATTGAGAGACAAGTAAAGCAATTACTGGAGG
This sequence comes from Piper betle, assembly GCA_033002965.1. Classification (NCBI taxonomy): domain Eukaryota; kingdom Viridiplantae; phylum Streptophyta; class Magnoliopsida; order Piperales; family Piperaceae; genus Piper; species Piper betle. The sequence goes on along the minus strand of JAURVB010009644.1, from coordinate 2,830 downwards.
ATGGAGTAATTCAGCCTACATCAAGTCCCTATTCAGCTCCGGTGTTGCTAGTCAAGAAGAAAGATGGAAGTTGGAGGATGTGTGTTGATTATAGAGCTCTCAACAAGGCAACGATAAAGGATAAATTTCCCATTCCCAACATTGATGAACTCTTGGATGAATTACATGGTACTACCTATTTTTCTAAGCTGGATTTGAGGTCAGGTTATCATCAAATAAGAATGCATGGAGAGGATGTCCACAAAACAGCTTTCCGGACACACCATGGGCATTATGAGTTCAAGGTTATGCCGTTTGGATTATCCAATGCCCCTTCCACCTTCCAAGCTTTGATGAATGAGGTATTTGCTCCATATCTCAGAAAATTTATATTAGTTTTCTTTGATGATATTCTTATCTACAGCAAGTGTTGGGATGAACATCTATACCATCTTGAGTTGACGCTAGCTGAATTGCTTAGACATGAGTTGTATGCTAAGAAGGAAAAATGTTCTTTTGGGTTGCGTCAAATTCAGTATTTGGGACATGTTATCTCATCCGAAGGTGTTGGAGTAGACAAGGAAAAAATAGAGGCTATTGTGAATTGGCCGACGCCGAGATCAGTTAAGAATATAAGAGCTTTTTGGGATTAGCTGGGTATTATAGAAAGTTTATCAAGGGCTTTGGTACTCTAGCAGCTCCATTGTCGGATTTACTGAAAAAGGATGCTTATCATTGGGACCTTCTCGCGGAACAAGCCTTCCATGATCTGAAACAAGCTCTCACAAAGGCTCCGGTGCTGGTGTTACCAAACTTTGATATACCCTTTGTGATTGAGTGTGACGCGAGTGGGATGGGAATAGGGGCTGTTTTGATGCAACAAAACCAGCCCATTGCATTTTTCAGTAAGAAATTGAATGGGAGAAATTTATTGCTGTCAGCTTATGAAAGGGAGATGATGGCTTTAGTGTTGGCTGTCCAAAAGTGGCGTCACTACTTGTTGGGTCGATCATTTGTGGTCCGAACAGATCATTCCAGCCTCAAGTTTTTATGGGATCAGCAGATTCATACCATGGCACAACAGAAATGGTTGGTGAAGCTGTTAGGATACGACTTTGTCATCGAATACAAACCCGGGAAGGAAAATAGAGTTGCTGATGCTTTGTCAAGACAGCAGGAAGGCGACTTGCTGGAAACCGTCGGTAATGTGTCCAAGCAAACAGGTACGCTCTCTTGTGCAGCACTCTCAGTGGCTTTGCCAAGTTGGTTAGAGGTGATAAAACAGGCCTATACTACCAATGAGCATTTGTTGAAGTTGAAACAGCAATGTGCTGACAACAAGCTGTCCTCAAGGTGGGAAGTGAGGGACGACATCTTATTTTACAAACACCGGATTTACTTGACTTCCCAAATGGATATTATACCCATCATTCTGAAAGAGTTCCATGATGGTACTCATGAGGGGATTCAAAAGACCTTGAAGCGACTTAGAGCGGTTTTCTTTGGTCTCGGATGCACAAGGACGTGATGAGCTATTTGCAGAATTGTGACATTTGTCAAAAGTTCAAGAGCTCCACGTTAGCACCAGCTGGATTATTACAACCACTTCCTATACCCCAACAAATATGGACTTCCATTAGCATGGACTTCATTAGTGGATTGCCAAAGAGTCATGCAAAAGATGGCATTTTTGTGGTGGTTGACAGGCTTTCCAAGTACAGCCATTTCCTTCCTATTGCTCATCCTTTTCGGCTCAATCTATTGCCAAGTTGTTCTTTGATGAAATTTTCAAATTGCATGGAATGCCGGCTTCGATTGTATGTGATAGGGATCCAACCTTCACTAGTGCTTTTTGGAAGGAACTTTTCAGCTTACAAGGGGTCGCCTTCAACTACAGCTCCGCCTATCACCCTCAAACCGATGGCCAAACCGAAGCAATAAACAAGGTGTTGGAGCAATATTTGAGATGTTTTACAGCAGATAGACCTCATACTTGGGTTAAATGGCTGCCATGGACTGAGTTTTGTTACAATACCAGCTTCCAATCTGCAATCCGAATGAGTCCTTTCGAAGCCGTGTACAATATGCAGCCACCCACCCTTTTGTCATACATTCCCGGAACAGCTAAGACAGCAGAGGTTGATGAGGTGCTGAGGACTAGAGATCAGTTGTTGAGGGAATTGAAGGACAATTTAGCGGCGGCACAGCTGAGGATGAAACATTACCATGATCTCCGGCGCCGTGATGCTGAGTTCCAAGTGGGGCAGCAGGTCTATTTGAAACTCCAGCCATACCGACAAAATTCCTTGAGAACCAAGCGATCAAACAAACTAGCTACTCGCTTTTATGGTCCTTTTCCAATCACCAAGCGCATTGGTCAAGTTGCTTATGAGTTGCAGCTACCAGCAGATTCTCAAATACACAACGTCTTCCACATATCTCAATTGAAAGCTTCGGTAGTTGCGGGTGTTCATGTCCATACATCTCTCCCAGCTGCAACGCAAATGGAAAGTTGATGTCTGTAATTTGTTGTATTTGCAACCTTGAGGGCAAGGTTGTGTTTCATGGGGAGGGAATTGTTATGAATATTGTTAGTAGATGAGTAGGGTTGTTAGTAGGGGTAATTGGGTAGGGGCGTTTGGGTCATTTCACTAGGGAAGATGCCTACAAAAGGGGGCTGTAACAGAATTGTGTAACAACTTTTGTTTTGAAAATCAAATTCACCCTTTTGGAGATTGCTCCACCCCTTCCCTCCTTTCTTGGAACCCAAGGAACAATGGCGTCCTTGTTCTCCTCCTTTGGTTGCTGAAATTGCAGCCCTTCTTCCATCCTTCTTGCTGTTGATCTTCAT